>VDFB02338717.1:0-20000 GCA_007258455.2 Sequoia sempervirens | reverse complement strand
TCATTCCAAACATTCATAAACAAGGTCGTAATTCAATATAAACACACATAACTAGACTGAACGTCACTTACCATCTACCCAACTAGATTGACTCAACTAAAACCAACTAGGGTGTGAGTGTGTGAATGCTCAGTAAGACTAAATTGGAGGTTATCAAACCAAATTCTTCTCTTGAGTGATGCTTCCCCTCTCTTCTGGAGGCTTGAACTTGTTCCTGCATTCGACTTCGTTCACCATAGCAGTAGTTAGCCAAATCATTGCATTCATATACCTCTCAAACATGTCATATTCACATTATATATTTCATATACCGAATCATAAAGCATTTAATTGAATCAAATATTCATTCAACATATTTCCATTAGAATTCATAAATAAAACACATTCACATTTATTGAAGCAATTTACCAAACAAGGTAATAGTAAATAGGTAATAACATGCAGGGTGCAACATACAACATGCAAGATTGACAACTTTAACCAAAGTGTCAACCTTCTTTGGATTCACCTTTCCATCTTCTACCATATCGCAAACAAAATGACACTGAACATCAATGTGCTTTGTTCCAGCATGGAAAGTAGGATTCTTTGCTATGAAAATGGCACTTTGAGTATCACAACAAATAGTAATTTTCCATGCATCAAAACTAATATCAAAACACAATCTGTTAAGCCAAATGGCTTCCTTACAAGCATGAGTAGCTTCCATGTACTTTGCTTATGTAGTGGACAAAACAACTATAGCTTATCACTTACTCATCCAATTGATAGCACCACCAAACATCATAAACACATAACCACTGGTGGGTCTTCTAATATCAATGTCACCTGCCCAATATGAATCCAGATATCCATGAATATTCACTAAATGGAGAGATC
Source organism: Sequoia sempervirens (assembly GCA_007258455.2). Classification (NCBI taxonomy): domain Eukaryota; kingdom Viridiplantae; phylum Streptophyta; class Pinopsida; order Cupressales; family Cupressaceae; genus Sequoia; species Sequoia sempervirens. Next base: position 19,121 of record VDFB02338717.1, on the reverse strand, counting down.
TAGTAGGATAACCATGAAAAAATAGGGAATACTTAGAAGTACCCTGTAAGTGCCTTAACATTCTCTTCACTGCATCCCTATGTACCCATCCAGGATTAGCCATAAACTGCCTAAAAACTTCCACTGCTTGGGCAATGTCTAGCCTCATACAGACTATGATGCAAGAGCATCTAGGTTCACTGACGATCAACATCACCAAAAAAATAATTGATTTGGTTTTGTTTTGCTTTTATTTTCTCCTTGAGCAGCTTCATTTGGTTTGTTGGGTGATTGCAAAATTTGAATGATGTCATGCACTCTGAATGCTTTTAACTTCATGAGCCTGATTATGTAATTTATCTGTATGTCAATTTAATTTGTATCAACTTAAAAATTGGTATGAGAGTTAAAATAAGAAAAAGTTGAACAGTTCTAAAAAGAATGTGAAAATACATTGCACAAATGTGGAGTTGGAATAATAATAAGTTGTGAAAATTAAACGAATGGATGTGAGAAGTTCAAAAGGCAAGGAATTTGAACTCACAGTGGAGATCATTAAAATCGATGCCAAGAAAGGAGAAATCAGGCTGCATAGGAAGAAATAGAACGCCTTGTCAGGGAATATCCCTATGTAGCCAAAGGATGAAGATTGAAATGGATAGACAAAGGGGCTTGGAAATCTTCAAATTCTATGAAGAGACTCTAAGTTGAGAAAGATTTGTGGAAGAATAAGACCTGGCAGGCCGTAGGTGTATAAAGGAAACAAGGAGGTTCATATTTTGTCTTGGCTTTGTGAATATAAGGGTAGATTTAATGTTGGAGTGGGAGTGCATTAATGCAAGTTGAAGAGTGAGAAATGTATGCCAAGGTGGATGAAAGGAAGGACCCACAAATGGATGCCAATAAGAGTATGAAGGAAGCAAAAAGATTGGATGAAGACAAAGTAGCTTCGAATGCATTGGAATAAGGGATGTATGCAATGAGTTGGCATTGTAGATGGATGTGCGTGTGGGTTTGTGCCAAGCCAAAAATGATAGATTTAAGGTTTGAAAAGATTGAGTGAAGTGTTATGTGGAAAGAACAAAGAATGTTGTTCTAGCTTAAAAGACAAGAGGAGAATCGATTTATCGAAGTGGTAGGGGTACAACGCCATTGGACACAATGATGGAAGTTTTCCTGAGGAAAATGTGAAGACATTCAAGCTTGCACTATAAATGAAAATGGAATGCAGGAAGACTAACCCATGGAAAGGAGATAAGGAGCTATGTGGGCCTATATGTGCAAGAAATTTATTTTCCCTTGCTCACACCTCTATAGTGAGATCTAAAAACCAGAAAATGACATGTTAAGGGCAACAAAAGGAAGGTATGATGACTGCATTGAAGTGGAAGGAGGTTAATTTCTACACAACCAAAAGGGGAATAGCACATGAAATCACACCATGGAGGAATGGTATTTACAAAAGACGGTGTACAAGAAATGAAGGGAAGCAAATTAAAACATGGAATGGATGCACAATGAGAATAGGAGGAAGGTTGAGAAATCACAATAGTTTGTGATCATTAAGGTTTTCTCTAGGAATGAAAACCAAACCAACATTGCGGTGAGACAAAGAGTTGAATGGAACAGAGCAAAGATGGAGTTGCAATTGTAATGTAAATTTCATGTATCTATTTTTAATAAAGTTATTTGTTTACTTGCAAAGTTGAGTATAGATTTGTGCAATCAAGAATCGATTCTAAACTGACATATGAAGTTTTTGATTTAGTGTTTATTGTTTATGAAATATGGTGTAATATGAGTTTTGTGAGAATTTGGAAGTGTGTATGTTCTTCTCCATCAGACTATAGCATACACTAAACTACCAACAACACTTTCATATGGTACTCTATTCATGTCCTACATCTCAGAAGGATATTTTGGACAATCTTCCATAGAAAGCTTCATCCCCTGCACTACAAGAAAAACTAACTGTCTACAATCTATCATGATGAATCTCTCCAACATTGAGTTCACATACTTACCTTGGATTAACCAAAGCTTTCTTTTAGCTCTGTCTATTTTTATCTCCATTCCTAGAATATGCCTAGTAGCACCTAGGTCTTTCATCTCAAACTGCATTGACAATTGAGACTTCAAATCCAAAATCATGTTTTTACCATTCCCAATAAACAACATATCATTTACATATAAAACAATAATGATAATGTGACCATTATCAGATTTTTAATACATAAAATGGTTATATTTAGATCTCAAAAATTCTAAAGACAACATATAGGTGTCAAACTTCTAGTACCACATTTTAGGAGGCTGTTTTAAATCATACAAAGACTTTTTTAATTTGTAAATCGGATTTTTTTACCTTTAACCATAAAATGCTCTGGCTGTGACATATAAATATCTTCCTCCAAGTTACCATGAAGGAGCATTGTCTTCACATCCATCTATTCCACTTCTAGATCATACCTTGCTGCAAGTGATAATAAGAACCAGATAGATGTCAACTTTGCAATAGGAGGGAATATCTCACCATAGTCAATTCTCTCCAACTAAGAATATCCCTTAGCGACCAACCATACCTTATGCTTCTCAAAACTACCATTAGGACCACACTTCTTCTTGAACATCGTTTTACAACTTACAAGTTTACCCCCATTAGATAAGGGTACCACACTTCTTCAATGCAACCATCTCTTGATCCATGGCTTTCATCTAGGAATTTGCATCATTCATACCCATAGCCTCTCTAATAGTCCCGTGGACACAAAATAATTAACTCTTCTAATTTTTCTAGTTTTGTCCCTCCTTGTGCTTATTTGGCTTGATTTCACCTTGATTTAATGTTGCAATGTGGCCCACACATTCACATTAGGTCTTGAATCTCTATGAATCATTAAGACTTTATGATGTCTTGTAAAGGTGTTGTGACACATTTTCACACTTTTCTAGACTCTTCTTATTATAATTCACTTACATAACCACTTTTTATCACTTACCAAGTCTTATTTTAAAGTGTTGTGAAGTCTTGTAACAAAATTTCACTCTTTTCTAGACTTGTCATCACCAAATACACCTTTCTTATGCTTTATTTGGCCCCTTTATGCACTTACAGGCCTTAACTAAGTGTATTTTTTAATACAAACCTGACAAACATCATTTAAGACAAATTAATTCCTGACACCCATTCACATGCCTTGAGTGGGACCCATTCACCACTAGGGGCGAATGAATCCCTCTTGGCACAAAAATCAAAATAAATTCAAATTACTAGCGGGTTTTTATTCCTAAAGACCTAAGGTCGGCCAATGATGTATTTTCAGGGAATTAGGGCATAATTGTGTATAAATACATGATTTTCTATTCATTTTAACCCCCATCAACATCAATTCACTCATGCATCATTCATCATAGCATTTTAGTATTCTCATCATTCAATCAAGCATTCAAGCATCTTGAAGCAACATATCTTTAGATTTCAACATCAAGGGTTTGGTGAGTTCATGACATTTCATGTTATTTGTTCATCATTCCTTCTTTATTTCATTTCATTATCAAGGGTTTGATTACCAAATTGGGGTTTGACCAAGGAAAACCCTTATACTCTAACCCTTAACCCTTTTCCCCCTCTTTGTATGTGTGTTTGCAGGTCTTGTAGGTAGATTTTTCAAGAAGAAAGGTGTCAAAAAGGTATTGCAAAGTCATCAAAGTCATCAAAGTCAACATAACCCTATTTGAAGCTTGGAGACCACTTTCCTGTTAGATTTTCTAGATTTAGATCCAAGTTGTTAGAGAAAAAAGTGTAGATTAGGACCCACAAAGTTGAACTTTGAATTTTTAGAAATCTATAGGTGGACTGATTCACCATCTATGGTGAATGAGTCCCACTACCAGGCTGGAAAAATTGTTTTCTGAAGTTCTGTGTTCCCGACATCCCGAAACCTGTTCCAACATATTTGACTAGAAATAGGACTAATTCACCATCTATGGCGAATGAGTCCCAGTGGGCTTCGACATTGATCTTTGCAGCATTCCAGAACCCTTCAAAAACATCTTTCAATCTCTAGGTGTACCTCATTCAGTTTCATTAAGTTCTATTTTTATTTGTTCATGTTTCTAGTTCATGTTTGCATACTACACTGTGTTTTCAAACAAGTTGCATTTCTTAGTTTAGAATTAATAATCACCTTTCTTTTTCAATCCTTTGCATTTAGATCATCTCATCTAGGAATATTTCTTCCATATCACATTAATCTTTAAATGTTTACATTGCATTTTGGCCCATCTTTCTCCTTTTAGGTGAAAAACCCTAGAAGGACAACAAAGATTTCAGGTGCCAAAATCTTTATTTAAAATTTGGTGAACCCGACTTAAGAACATTTTTACTTTTTATTTCAAGTAAATTTTCATCCTAGGTTTAGTTTGCATCAACATCGCATTAGGTTCTGCATTGTTTTTCATCCTAGGGTTTTCAAAATTGTATTAGTGAAAATATCATATAGCTTTCATTTGTACATTTCAAATCATTTAAAAACACTAAAATTCTGCATCTGCATCATAGTTCTACATAAGACAATCTGAAAAGCATACAAATCATCTTAAATTTTTTGACAAATCTCAAAAAAAAAATTCATCCCTAGACTCCTTCGCCACCTTAGGTGAATTAGTCTAGTTGCACGTTTTGCACTGCATTTTCTGCATTATAGTTTTCTATTTCTTGCATCTAGTTTTCTTTCATTCACTTTCATCATGGCTTTTTTCTTTAATATAATTTGGATGTCATTAAAATCTTTAGTGGACATGTGAAATTGTGCCTTTGGAACTGATTGTAATGACCTTGACCTTCCTCATGCTCCTTCAACTCCTCATGAATATCCTCCTCATGTTGTTGACATCATTGGAGAAGATGATGATAGCATGAATAAGTTCTTATGCGAATGCCTTAACATTGAAGCTAATGCATCCTTTTATCCATCCATGAAACAATAAGATCTTCCTACAAGCTCACCTCCTGATATGTTTGGTTACCTACATTCTGAAACAAATGAAGGACCTAAGTTCCCTCCAACAGGTGGACCTAGTTCCTCTAAACAACCAACTCCTCAACCATTTTATGATCACAAAGTCACTAGTACTCAAATCAACCTTAAAGAAACTTATGGAAACGGTTTTACCATCTTAAGCAAACAAGGATGTGACACAACAACTGAATATAACATTCATCAACTTTTAGAACAAAATCCAAAAGATGAAAACACAATAGGGTTAGGATATCAAGATCCTCCTCATGACACGAATCCTCCTTTGGAATATTGGAGACTTCATGATGATGATGGCATGGTGATCTTCGATTCTCCTCCCAATTTGATTTTTCTCCTTCCATGTGAACAACCCGTAAATGATTCCAATGACAAGGATGATAGGATTCCCATGGGTCCTCTTCCTCCTTTGATTCATGAGAAAGGTGAATCTAGTAAACACAAACGACCCTACGAATTGAAAAAACTAAATTTTCCTCTCCACCCACCACCTCAATGTGAAAGGAAACTGCAAATGATTTTAAACAGAGGTCTCATCCTATTACCACCTATGAATAGGCTGGTAATCCGTCCTAAAGATTCTAATATACCCTATTGTAAATACCATTGTGTTCTTGGACACCACACTGATGAATGTTAGACATTAAAGGAAATACTAAGTACCACTTCGATGACACATAATGCTATCCTATCATCCCATAGTACACTTTCCCACACCTCCTCATGCAATTGTTGTAGAATCTTCCATTCTCACTATTGCATGACCTTTCTCATCACCTATCTCGGCTCATTCTTGTCTTGCACTAAGTGGGGGAAATAAGTTGCTAACCTTGTCCTAGTAATGCATTTGTCCTTGTCCCTTAGCTATGTTTTTCACGTTTTGCTTATCCCAATTGAGATTGGGAGGTGGATGACTTGCTCATCAGCTGACTTGCATTTTCCTTACTAGTCTTTTGCATTTTATTTTCTTTTCCTTTTGTGTTTACATGTGCGTATTGTGTTCCCCTATGACGTAATGTTTGATGTTCTCCCTCTCTTTGTGCAATTCCTCTATTTGTATCTCCATTCTTCTCTATATTGTACATTGTTTTTTTTGCTCTTCGCCTTTGTTATGTGTTTTCCTTTTGGGGATGACGCAAAGTGTTGAGACACCCTATGTCTCTTCCATGTTGACCCAAAAGGTCTTTCTATTTTCTTTTTTTCTTTCGCTTGTGTTTTCCAAGCATTGAGACGTCCTATGTCTCTTCCATGTTGACCCAAAATATCTTTTTTTTTTTCACTTTTTCTTGTGTTTTCCTTTTGGGGATGATGCAAGGCATTGAGACCAAATGTCTCTCTCATGTTGACCCAAAAGATTTTCCTTTTCTTTCACCTTTTCACTCGTGTTTTCCTTTTGGGGATGATGCAAAGCGTCGAGACATACTATGTACCCAAAATGAACTTTCTTTTCTTTATTTTTTTTTTTGCTCTCTTTGTGTCATTCTTCCAGTTCTATGTGTATTTGGGGAATGATGACAATTCTGAGCTCTTTAATCAAAACATTGCAGCAACGAACATACTAACCCCTAATCCATAGATCCCTTATGTGTTTGGTGTGTTCCTTTTTGGGGAAACCCCTCTTTCTTTTGTTCCTTTTTCATTTGCATGATGCAGCCTCAAAAATGTATGACTTGACATAGGGGCTTTCCAAGTTGGATCTCATGTCTTGTTTCTTTTTGCATTTTTCAATCACTACTTTAAAGTAATTGCTCACAAAACAGTGTGTAGAAATTCCTTTAAAGTGGGGGCATACATTGGCATTATTATTTTGCATTTTTCCTTTTCTTGGTTCTTAGTGCAACCTTCTTGTTTCATACAATGCATTTGTCACTTTGTGGATGACATTGGGTATAGTGTCCTTCATAAGCGTGACCTATCTTAGCATATTACATTCCTCTTAGTGGCCTAATGCGACGCACTACATCCCCTAAGTTGCGAATATTCTATTCTTTGATTGGTCCTCTCTTGGAGACATTAGACACAATGTTCCCTAAGTTATAGACCTCACATGAACTAAGCAAGACTCATTTGAACATTCTTTTGCATGTTGCATTTTGCATTTACATGGCCACCTTGCATAACACAACTTGCATGCCTATGGTGCCATTGCATTTGTTCATGAGTTATAAGCATACAAAGCTTTGCTTGTCTCATGAAGCACGAAACTACATTGTCCTTTGTGGTGCCTTATTAAAGTTATCAGGAGGTATAACTTTAGTATGGTTGAGTAGGAAGTCCATTCTAAGGCACGACTTTCCCTATAGCCACCTGAGTGTTTGTGAGTACATACCAGCCATGAGTGTATGTTTCTCACATTTTGGGCCTTCTCACCCGACGAACAACCATGAGTTCTGTCGCCCTAGAGTGAGTATGCATTTTCTTTCCAAACAAACAAGCTTAGATCTAATCCACAACGAGCTAGACAAATGATCGAAGCTTGATCCGACTTTCTTTCTCTCCTCTCTTGCATTATTTTTCATCATTTTCACGCATGTTCCTTTGTGCTTATGATTGGTTTGCCATGGGATCTTGATCATGGGAGATTGATCATCCCTCTTGATTTTTGTTGTCTCATCTTACCAAGCATTAGTGCATTCAGACCCCTCTTGATTGCATGTTCGACTACTTTAGTGCGAATTTGAAGCAAGTTTATCCTCTCACTAAAGTGGGGGCTAACTGTGGACACGAAAAAAGTAACCCTTCTACTTTTTCTAGTTTTGTCCCTCCTGGTGCTTATTTGGCTTGATTTCACCTTGATTTAATGTTGCAATGTGGGCTACACATTCACATTAGGTCTTAAATCTTTATGAATCATTAAGACTTTATGATGTCTTGTAAAGGTGTTGTGACACATTTTCACACTTTTCTAGACTCTTCTTATTATAACTCACTCACATACCCCCTTTTTATCACTTACCAAGTCTTATTTTAAAGTGTTGTGAAGTCTTGTAACAAAATTTCATGCTTTTATAGACTTGTCATCACCAAATACACCTTTCTTATACTTTATTTGGCCCCTTTATGCACTTAAAGGCCTTAATTAAGTGTATTTTTTAATACAAACCCAACAAACATCATTTAAGACAACTTAATTCTTGACACCCATTCACATGCCTTGAGTGGGACCCATTCACCACTAGGGGCGAATGAGTCCCTCTTGGCACAAAAATCAAAATAAATTCAAATTACTGGCGGGTTTTTATTCCTAAAGACCTAAGGTCGGCCAGTGATGTTGTATTTTTGGGAAATTAGGGCATAATTGTGTATAAATACATGATTTTCTATTCATTTTAACCCCCGTCAACATCAATTCACTCATGCATCATTCATCATAGCATTTTAGTGTTCTCATCATTCAATTAAGCATTCAAGCATCTTGGAGCAGCATATCTTCAGATTTCAACATCAAGGGTTTGGTGAGTTCATGAAATTGCATGTTATTTGTTCATCATTCCTTCTTTATTTCATTTCATTATCAAGGGTTTGATTACCAAATTGGGGTTTGACCAAGGAAAACCCCTATACTCTAACCCTTAACCATTTTTCCCCTCTTTGCATGTGTGTTTGCAGGTCTTGTAGGCAGATTTGTCAAGGAGAAAGGTGTCAAAAAGGTGTTGCAAAGTCATCAAATTCATCAAAGTCAACATAACCCTATTTGAAGCTTGGAGACCACTTTCCCATTAGATTTTCCAGATTCAGATTTGACAAGCTGTTAGATAGAAAGTGCAGAACAAGACCTGCAGAGTTGACCTTTGAATTTTCAAAAATATGCAAGTGGAATAATTTTCCATCTGTGGTGAATGAGTCCCACTACCAGGCTGGAAAAATTGTTTTCTAAAGTTCTGTGTTCCCAACATCTCGAAACCTATTCTGACAGATTTTACCATAAATAGGACTAATTCACCATATGTGGTGAATGAGTTCCAGTGGGCTTCAACATTGATCTCTGCAACATTCCAAAACCATTCAACAATAGATTTCAAGCTCCAGGTGCACCTCATTTAGTTTCATTAAGTTTAGTTTTTACTTGTTCATGTTTCTAGTTCATGTTTGCATACTACACTGTGTTTTCAAACAAGTTGCATTTCTTAGTTTAGCATTAATAATAACCTTTATTTTTCAGTCCTTTGCATTTATATCATCTCATCTAGGAATATTTCATCCATATCACATTAATCTTTGAATGTTTACATTGCATTTTGGCCCATCTTTCTCCTCTTACTTGAAAAACCCTAGAAGGACAACAAAGATGTCGGGTGCCAAAATATTTGTTTACAAGTCCTAGGCTCATTAGTGTTAGAAATCAAAACAAAAATACAATTGGAATCCAACAAGGAATAACCAAATCTTTCCAATCACTGCCTAACACACGTAGACCTCCTCAATTGTTGAGGTTCTTCTTCTTGTTCAGAACTTTCAGAGTTTCTTGAGCTTTCCTCATCATCAGGTCCAATAGGAGTTCATAGTTCACCTTTCATTAGAGTCAAGGTGGAATCTAAACTACTTCCTTCTTTTATTTTTCCTCTTTCTCTGGTTGCACCTCAACAATATAAGGTTTTATCTCTCTGAAATCATACTTCTATCATAGAGAACCTTATGGGCCATTAGATCCCAAAGCTTTTACCCCTTCACATTGACACTATAGCCGATGAAGATATTTTGTGCAGGTGTTTTTATCCTATCTAAAATGTAAGTAAAATCATGCAAAATATAAAAACAAAATGCAAAACACTCAAGATTGGGCTAAGTTGAAACTCAAAATTTAAAATAGGAATAAGACTAAATATCACCTTGTTTGAGCTTGTTTGCTTTGTTTTCCCTTTTGATTGATCGATGTGTGTGCTCCAATCTTCAAACCAGCAACATAACAGGTAGTTTTTGCATGATTTTTAGTCATCAAATGAGATACTAAAATTAATTTTTAGATGGATTTGGTACAAGATTTTAGCTATGGAAATGTGGTTGCAAGTATGGCTATGAGAGTGCTTAAGCTTGAATATGCAAGTGTGTGAATGAATTAAAATGACTAAGTGTTTTCTTTAGTCATTTAGAGGGTAAAAAGATGAAGGGCTAGGATTGAAAGTAGAGATTTAGATTAATGGTTGAGATTCTTTGAAGAATCTCAACACATGTGAGGCTAACATTTGTCATCCTAGGGAAATGGGGAGAGGTGATGTGGATGCCATGTGGAGGCACTTTCAAGTACCTTGGGAATGGGTGAAAAAGAGGTGACTTGTCTCATCCTCCCAAATCATGGGGAGGATGTGACAAGTGAGGAATTAAGAATTCCTCAATAATCCTCCTTGGGATGAGACAAATAATTAAAAATTCCTTGGGAAGGGAGGTAAGGAATTTAAAATTCATTTTAATCTTCCTAGAAACCTAGGGAAAATACATTGGAATAAATAAAATTTCAAATGGGCTCATAGGAAGAATAAATAGGAATTAAAAATTCCTAGGAAAGGGGAGATGAATTATCCAAAAAGGGAAGGAGTTAATGAGGGTTGACTTAGGTACACATGCCATAATTGGAATTAGGGTTCGATTAAGGATAATTAATCACTGATTAAGATTATGCAAATGATAATGATGAGATTAAGGGCAAGTGGAAAATTACGGAGGATGTGACACTAATCCTCATTAGGAATGTGCACACCCTAATCACAGATTAAGTCAGCTAACCAGGTTTAAGAAGAAATTATGGAGGATGTGATGAATTAAAAATTAATTTTAATTCATGTTGGATAAATGACAAGATTAAATAAATTAGTATATTTATTTAATCTTGAGAGGAAAAGGGATAAAGTAAAGCATTTAGCTAAATAATTAAACACTTTAGGGGACATTAGGGATATGATGAATATTAATTAAATAATAATGAAATTATTTAATTAACATGGATTTGAATGTGAAATGGATGGAATAAAAGATAAAATTGACCATAAGGGAATGGTCAAATTTAGATGTCTACATTTTTCCCATCTTTGAAATATCGTTATAATAACAATGTGTCATAGAAAAATAAAATATAGGTGACTCAATATAAGAAAAATGAGGAATTAGATGCCCCAACATAGAGGGAAGAATGATGTGAAGAAAAATGTAAAATATGGAGGGATGATTCCCCCTCAAGAGGGTGGAGGGGGAAAAAGGGACCTCAAGTGACTTTACAATAGAGGAAAAAGGAGGGTACCATGAGGACCACGACAAAAAATGGTGAAGTATGGTAAAGGAACATAGGAAAACATAGCTACAAGGTGCAAATGGGAGCCAAAAGAGTGAATTAGGGTTTCAAGAGGGGGGTAAATAGGTAAGATATAAATAGTAACTTACCTAAGTTACTATTCACTTTGACCATTGTGAATAGAAGAACTTGGAGAGCTTGGAGAGTGAAATGGCACACAGAGGCGATATTCCCCATCAATTGGATGTTGTACGAGGTTGATACTAGAGTGGAGAGGTTCTTGGCTAGGTACACCTTGAAAATTGACCTCGTATATTTTTTGCATTTAATTTGAGTTTGAAATTAGTGGCAAGGCAGATTTTCCCGTTATGGAAGGAAGATTTGCCCATCGGGATGGGCGGATTCACCCATGAAAGGCAAGGGGAAATTGTCTAGATGAGCGCCTTTGTGAGGGCCAAGGGAGGGGTGATTGCACCTCTAGAGGGGCATTTTTGTAAGGGTTAGGTTGAAGCAGATTCACCCATGTGGTTAAAAAGGGATAGGTGAATGTGCAATGCTCCATAGGGGCATTTGCGCACGGGGATAGGTGAATGTGTGAGGCAAGGGCTAAAGTGGATTTGCCCCTAAGAGGAAAGGGAATGGGAAAATGTGCAACACTCCATAGGGGTGTTTGTGTGCAGGGACGAGTAGATGCATGAGGTGGGGGGTGAAGTAGATTTTACCCTGAAAGAAGGGGTGTAGATAGGCGAATGCACTGGCCTACATGGGCGTCTACATGATGATCATGGGAAGAGGCGCATGCATAATCCCACAGGGGCGAACGTACATTGGCCATGGCAGAGGGGAAAATGCACCAATGCATAAGGGTTTATGTGCAAGGGGATGGGTGAGTGCCAATAGGAGAACCCGCTTTGAGGATGGGTGAATGTGCGAAAATGCATATTTTGGGAAAGGATAGAAAAATAAATATTAAAGGCCAAAGAAATGAGGAAATTTGACACATTGGTTGGATGGATGTAGGATATAGATAACATGCAGATGCAAGAGTGGAGATCAACAACCCTAATGATGTCCTATGACATGATGGGAGATTACTAGGTGATCTTGGAGGCAGTGGGATTATCACATATCCCACTGTTGTCAACTATTAGGGTGCACAAGCCCACGTTGACTGCACTGATTGAGCATTGGAGCTCAGAGAAATGTGCATTCCTCCTCCCCATAGGGGAGATGTAGTCACCTTAGAGGACGTGTAGAGGATTCTACAACTACCGATTTGGGGACTTGTTGTGGAGGGAGTTACCATAAAACCTGTCGAGCAGAGTCTACAGGAAGTGTTCAGGATTGCAGACCTCTTATATAGAGTTATGCAATTGGATATTGATAGGTGCATAGGTGAAGTGGCACCATTGCCGCTTTTACTATGTGGATTGATCAATGGGATCCTCCTGTCAGACAGGAGTGGGATATTTTTTAGCCTAACACTGATAGAGGTTGTATTGGGGATGATGCAAAGGTGGGGTGTGTATGCTTGGGGGCATGTTTATTATCCCAGTTGTACAGGAATATGCACCTAGTGTGCTATAGACAGATGACCAGTGTCACCCATGTGACGCTACTATAGGTGTGGGTATGACAACACTTCAAGATCACTCAGTTAGTTGTAGAGGTAGGGGATGTACAATGGGGTGCTGATGAGCCCATTATATTTGAGTACTAGAGCATATTACACTATTCAGAGGTGAGGAGCATATCACATTGGTGATGTGTGATGGATGATATGATAGACAAGAAGATCATATGGAGACCATACAAAGTATTTGATTTTTATTCATGGTAGTGAGATGACAGGGCAGTGGTGGGATTTATGTTCACATGATGATTTCTAATTGGGAGATAATAGTATGTAGTGGAGATGTATTGCCTTGATAGGGTGACTAGGTAGTTCAGGGTTCAACAGGATATCTTGGAGCTTGAGGAGAGATACACATAACTAATGCATGAGACCAACATATGGGGACAACGAGTGACATCACAGAGGGCGAGGGATGGTTGGGATGGCCTGAAGGAGACTATATTTCATTAGAGAGGAGGAGTGGATGATCTAGGAGTGACAGAGACATACACACTGTGGTGGAGGGATTAGAGACTTGGGAGAGTGATGCCAGTAGAGAGGAGAGTCTAGTCTTCTTGATAGGTTCCTATAGTAGAGGGCAAGGAGGGAGAGGAGGGAGAGGAAGTTGGAGCTGGCAAGGAGGAGGTAGAGGAGATCCTGAGGTGGAGAGTATGGTGGAGGATCGTACGAGATGGATGGCAAGTGGTAGAGGAATCTAGAAAATAGGCAACAGGTCCAAGCTCAACCAATGAGCTGGGATGAGATGATTAAGGGGGTAGATAAGGTAAAGCCTAAAAAGAAGCCACGAGCCATACATTCTACCAAGCTAATTGCTGAGGGGGATCTAATTGCAAATATTGCTACCTCAGTTGTTGATAAAGATGATAGGGAGTTGCAAGTTGCTAATTACCAGATAAGCATGATCAATCTGGGAAAACAAACTTGTAATAAATAGATGTCACTTCTGGATTTGGCAACTACTTCAGCCAAGTCCCAAATGGAAAAGGATAAGCAAGTTAAAGATGAGCTGAAAGCCCAAGTGGTGAAAATGAAGAAGTTTTTGAAAGAGCTCACCTCAACAACTCTAGAACAACTTGAGTGATCAGAAGTGCCTATGTTAATGAAGCAAAATAAGGTTGATGAACTAAACAATATGAAAAAGAAAGCAACATGGTTTGATAATTGGTTTAGTGCTTTCAAGGAAGAGATTAAGAAACTGCTGGAGGAGGGATATAAACAATATGATGAAGCCCTTACTATCATAAAAAATATAGAAGAGTGTGCACGAAAGTAGTGGGAAGAAGAGGAAAATTATAGAAAATTCTTAAGAGGGTTGAAAACCATTAATAAAACATCTAGGGAAATGTTGATCCAGTCCAAGATTTTAGGTGATGAAGATCCGAAGTATCTCAAGAAGGCTATCAATACAATCACCTTCTAGTCAAAAATCCTTATCGAACATAGGATAATTGTTCTCAAAGCTCAACAGGATATAAGTGAACACACAAGCACATTTGAGGAGGTTGTTACACATATCATAGCCATGGATTTACCCCCAAATAAACAATTGAATTCACTATAGGAAGTAAAGGAAAATTTGGGTAAATGGTTAGAACAATTGATAGAAGGAGGTGATGGTCCTGAAGAGACTCTTTTGGATAAGCTAATGAATATTAAATTTGAGACTCGTTGGTTCACGAAAGATGTTAGCCAGTTGTGAGAAACTATTGTTGTGGCTACAGGAGAATTTGAACAGTCTAAGTTCAAAGTAGAATGGGTCAATGGACTTGAGGAAGAGGTTCTTGAGATTATTTTCAATAACTATGATGAATTCCATGGCTTCCCAAAAGAGACTGGCAAGTAAAGGAAAGAATATTCTATTTTTGAAATAGAATAAAGTCAACAAAGGTCAACCAATCCCAAGTGTCCTATTTTGCAACAGTTAACTACAAATCATATTTGACAAGCCAGGAAAGAATTGTCACTCCTCATGCACCGATAGTCTTAACAAAGTGGAGACTCCAGATGAATTAAGGTGTCCCTATGATTGTGGATATGGACGCCCTATTTTGTGGATTGTAATTTTTTAAGGAGATTTTTAATGTTTTCTATTTTCTATAAGTTAGAGAATTCTCCTCATTGTAGAGGTTGGAAAATTGAAGTAAAAAAATTATAGCCTCAGACTAGATATTTTTAAGAACTTTATGCTATTAGTTAGTTTTTACAGTAGTTTCTTAAGTTTAGTGTTAGCACAAAAGACAATGGTTTTCCAAATGCCAGTGGATTTTTTTGGACGTAAATGCAACTTATTTGATGAGAATCAATAAAAGAAGCCAGATTTAAAACTGTCAATTGTGTTGATTGCGAATGGTATTCTTCTTTTATTTGTTGATTTACAAAAATCTGTAATGAGTTAATTGAACGTGTCTTTAATTAATTCTGGTAAAATGAAAATTACAAGTATGATCATTAAATATGCACTATGGATGGATGTAATTGCATGAATGTTTATGAATTATTTAGTTTTGACTTTAAGGAAAGCTTGTTACATGATTGCATGTTTGAATATTGGAATTATATGTGTTCACATATTTCTATTCTAAAACCTATAATCTATCTTTTTCTATTTATTTAAAACCCATTGTTAGAACATTTTGAAATAATCAGTTTGTTAACTTTTTTACCAGCAAAGGCCCCTTGAACATTATAATCATGTTGATTACTAGGTGATACATTACAATTGTGAACCAACTATTGAGACCTTGTAAGATAGGTGATTTAATATCAGTTATCTTTTTTAGGAGAAGTAGGATAGAAATATTATGCTTAATGTTTGTTTTGTTATTTTGACCATCAATAGAACTGGTGCTAGAAGGAGGGCCCGAAGGAGCAAACTGGAGCGAATTGGGCATTTTCGCCAAACAGTTCGAATGGGTTCTAAGATCTACTCCCAACAAGGAGTCATTTGTAGAACTCCAATTTCCTACTTGACCCAGAACACAGAGAACTCCAATCCCACCACCATTAACGCCACTAGCTACTCCAATAGGATTTCCATTGATACCATAGCTGCAACCACTTAACCCACCTCTACTAATGGCGTTGTTCACAGGGAATCCCTCACCATTGGGGACTATCCCCGATGGAATCCATGAGATGCCTAAAAACCCAAAACTGTTTTGTCCTAGATATGCCCATGGGGAATCCTAAAGTGAAAAAGAACACATTCAAGCATTCAAAGATGCGTTCACTAGGGCTTAGATAACACATCACAATGTGGCTTGTAGATTGTTTCCTTATGTAATGTTCGAAAATCTCACCTACAAATTTTAACCCTTAACTTCCAAAATAATTTAATAGAATAAAATTATTATAAAATGGTGTAGAAAAAAAAGAGGAATAATAAAATAATTTCATCATTATTTCAGAAGGAAGTACATACATTAATGAGTTAATTATGTATATCAACACAAGACTGAACTTTACATAATCTAGCCATGTAGGCTTACACAAAGATAACACAATCCACATAAATTCCAAATATTGTAATGTAAATTAAGGAAGCAACAAGATCATCAATGCATCCATAAAAGAACCATAACACAAGAATTTCATGAGTGGAAATCCCTCATGGGGATGAAAAACCACTCAAAAAAATGCCTCACTGGCTTAATGAAAATGTCTCATTGGTTACAAGATGCCTTACTGGCAATGATCAAGTTGTCTCACTGACATGACCATTTACAACTTCATTACACATTTCTGACTAATAAAGTCTTCAACTATAGAGGATCACTCTGTTGCTCTACATAACATTTATGTATCAAGATTAACCTAGATCTCATCCTCCAACAATGTAGAAAAGAAAGTGCATATACAACTTCTAAAATGCACTTCATCCCAAGAACATCCAATTTGGCAACAATAGAAAAGTCTATATAAAACCAATGATTCAAGCTCATAGTTTACCCCATAAAAGACAATGATAGGAATCTTAGGTCTATTTATCTCACAACACTTTTAAGAAACATTCCAAAGATCTTATAAATCTCATCATATTTTACATTCCGGAGCTTAACTCCTCAACTATTTGACTTGATGTACCCATCAAGGGTTTCTCAGAAGATTACCAAAAGTATAATGAGATACTTAACTAACTAAATCAATAGCCAAGAGGTCTTTAATTCAAGAATTCACTTCTAAGAACACATTAATTACCCAAACCTTTACTTAAGTCAAATTCACAACTTCAATTATTGACCTGTATTATTTCCCATAAGACAAATTCAAATGTTGACAAAACATTCTTTCTATTTAACTTAATTGGAAGACTCTTTTCTTTCTAAATTCTAGAAATTGAAAATATAATAAATATGAATATTCCATTCCCTATAAACATAATGATGCGACCAACAATTTTGTTGGAAACACAAGGGCATACAACTGAGAGGGGGGGTGAATAAACTGTCACAAAAATTCAAAACTTATTCAACTTATTAACCTTATTCTCATATCTGATAATTAACCATGAAAGCATAAATCATCAACACATCAGAAACACACATAACACCAATATTTTTTTTACGTGGAAACCCTGTTAGGGGAAAAACCATGGTGGAGGTCAGTCCACAAGATTATAACTTGTTAAAAGTATAAAGAAATGAAATATGGGGAATGCACATACATTTAGGCACACTGCCTAGAGCTCACTGCTCAATTACAACAAGGCTAACTGCCCAAAGGAAGACACATTGTCTTACAAAAAGAATCGGATTACATCCACAGGATTTGAACTGATAAAGTAGCATCTACTAATGCCTGATCACAATTTTGGTTAAGCACATGAATAATTCTTCACTCTTCTTCACTCTTCTTCACACTCTGCTCTGCCTTCGAATGATTTAGATAAATATTCACACATATACACACAAAAGCACACCACAATTTGAATAAACAATCGCTCTTATATATCCGCAACAAGAAATTTCATCCCTTCATGTTAGCTTCAACAAAATAATAAAATGAATATAAATTGTCTGCCCAAAACACTAAAGATTATTAATGCGAATCAACCAAGGTCGGCCACAACTTAGTGAAGACCCAAATCAACATCTCCAACATGAAATAACTTCAATTAATTACTCCTCAAAGATCCACAACACGCTACAAACACCATGTCGGCCAAGAACAAGAAAAAAATGAACACGCAAGAGAAAATCGCCAACCATGAACACAACGATCAATGCAGATGTGCAATGAAGATAAAGCATGATCTAGAAACATCCAAAAACATCACAAATCATTAGAGAAGCATTTGCAACAACTGAGCTAACTGACATCGCATCATCTTCATTTAGGAATACCAATTGAAGCAACATAAAAACTATTAGAATATAAATCTTCGTAACTCGATCAAATCTTTACGTGGATCTCTGAAACTTGATGTGGATAAACTAGATACACTCAACAACAAACCCTTTAGTCCACAACCTCTGATCATCAATGTACAAAACTTATCGACACACTAAACTTCACTTCACCACTATTAGCGTGCAACTCATTCCATTACAATTTTCTCAATATCCTCGACATATACAACTTCAAATGAATTAATGCTAATAGTGTTTACATCAATGACAACCACATATCGGCAACTCAACCACAACATCCAACAAATTTTACCTCAATTCAAGCTACTAACAAGGTTATCCAAGCTACCTAAACAAAATAAACTTTGAAGTTTAGATGACTTAGTTCAAAGTATCACTATTATGAGATATTGGAGCTATAAAGATATTAAAGCATTGAACTTTCTCTTCAAGTATTTATCTAAGTCAACATAGATAGTTCGCATAACTATGAGAAATTAAAAGAAAACAAAAGCATCATTAATGAAATTATTGATATAAATTTTAAAGGTTCTTCTTTACCTTCACTTCTACTAGTATCAAGTACAATACCAAAACCTAAACATAATGCACATAATCCATACTGCAGTTGCCAAAGGGAAATTTCAATTTGAATCTTAAGAATTCTATGTGTGTAGTTTGAGTCATAATGTGTTATTTTCATTGCAAATAAGGAGGAATCAATGGAATCCACAAGTACTATAGTCAAATACATAGAAACTAGAAAAGAACAAAAATGAAAATTCTCCAGCTTAGTATTTAAATGGTGTGAACGTATGAAGTCCCTCACAGTATATAATAATTGAATGAGATTCAAACCCTCAAAGACTAAATAATTTATTTGAAGGCATAAATGT
>VDFB02338716.1:0-23690 GCA_007258455.2 Sequoia sempervirens | reverse complement strand
GTAACTGACCAAGAAAGAAAATAAGGGGGAGACTGTGTGTTTGCAGAGGGGTTTTTGAATTGTAAGACAGAGATGATGTTTCTTTTAGAAAATGACATGGAGGGACAGCAGAGAGGTACACCGAATTCTGAAGGAAAAATAGATGAAATGGAAGCAAGGGAGGAAGCCATCGATACCATATGGAGTAGTAACTGCAAAGTACCATCTTCTGGTCGAGAAAAGGAAGAATCATGCCTTTTGTCATGTGCTGGTTCGATGACTGAATACTGGCGATGGTAGAAAATGTGAGCATTGTTGTTTCATCAGATGAGCCACTTCTCAGATGCCTTAGGTCAAAAGGTACGCCTTAAACACAAATAAAATCTTGGATATTGAGTGCGTTCAATCATGCCTTTCCCTGTAAATATATATACTCACATTACAGTTTATACTTCACATATGTTATCATTGTGCGTATAATTTACAGTATAGTTTACTGTCAAAAAGAATTGATTTCAGCGGCTTTGTCAAGGTAGTAATTCTAGTGTGTTAGACAAACTGTATTATTAACATTCCCAGGATTTTTTTTTGGATGTTGAGAATACGCTGCTACAAATTTAAATTCTCTTATATAATGGATATAAATAATCTAGATCACATGATAACTGAAAATCCAATAATATTAAGTGATTAGCTGATGTATTTGAAATTGTAGCCAATAAAGAGTAGTCGTCAATGCTAGGGATGAGTTAAATTTTAGCCAGGCTAGCATGGTTAATATTCCAAAGGCACTGATTATTGGTATTGCACAATTATAAAATAACAGTCATCAATCTGATTTTAATTTCAACTCTCAAATGTTATCCGCAAAACTGAAGGAAAATGGCTTCTCACATTTTTGCAACCGTAACCATCTCAAACTTGGAGGAAGCCTGGTTCGTGTGCCTTCTCTAATGCCGTCAATGAGCAGATTGTTCAAGTGATGAAATTGAGGACCAATGAGAAGATTATTTAATTCTCTTGGTCTGCGCAATGTTTCAAGCCTTTGCCAATTACCTCCGTTCAGTCGAAGTTGAGAGAAATTGATGTTATTGGATACGGCATTTAGATGAGCTCCCTCGCATAGTCTGGTAATCTAAATTTATATAATCTCCCTGATATCATTGGCTTTCCATCACAGCTGCAACTTTAGACTAGCAAAGGTGCAGTAAATTTAATAACCTCTCTGATTTCTTAGATAACCTATCAGTGGCAGAGTGTATAGATTTAAATAAAACTCTCTGATTCTGTTTACGATCTGTCTCAGCCGTCTCACCTGGTCATAATGGGAAATTTAATAGTTTAAATAATCTCTCCAGTTTCATGAATTGATTAGTATGTGTATATGCTTTAGATGATAGTCACTGTTCCAGGATATTGCTGAGTTCGTTGCAGTTTTAAGTAGTGAAAAGATTAAGTTGAAGTGATAGTAGGATTCATAGGCAGTGATCTAAGTATAGTATAGTCCTATAGTCATAATATATATATATATATATAGGTAATAATCTGGTAGAAGGCATTTCAAACAATAATCTGTTCATCATAGATATATAAATAAATAACAAAATGTTCTCATTTCTCATTGTAGTTATATTGAAGTAAATATTGTATTCATGTTGTAGAAATTGATGAAAATTGTTTTGTAACAAAGTAATTCCTTGATGAATAATGAGAAATTCGAATAGAAAGGAAGATAAATGAACTTAGTATATTTAGGTGTCGCTTTGGTAGTTCTTGGAATAAGTATCATTACAAAACCTTGAAACACTGTTTAACGAATCTAACTAAATAAGTTATGTGGTTAGGTTAAAGAGTTATGTTAGTTATTTGAGAAGTTTCTTAAGTTGTTATAAGGTAGAAGAGTAAATTTGAGAATAATTAATATGGAAAATTAATTTATTTATAAGAGCCCCAAGGGAATATTGTTACTTTAGATATCTATTGTTGAGTAATTAGTCTTGAGGGAAGGAATAATGCTTGACAAGGTCATAATTATTGATAATTGCTTAATCAAAAGGTTTCGTTAAATGCTTGTATTTGATAAATTATTTTAAGGTGAATTTGTTGGGTTCTCAATTAATGGAATTAGAAACATTAAATTTTTAGAGGATTGCTCCAATAGTAATGGTTATGTGTGAGTAAAAGAGGTAATAGCTCTATTTTGGAATATTTCTAAAGAAGTTAATTGATGAAATGTCTTTATATGTATATATGGATACCTATAGTGGTAGGATTTCTTCAGTTCGACTTAAATGATGCCTCAATAATGGAAGAGATGAGATATAAAGTAAGCTTTAAATGCTAGTAGAATGTTATCACTCTTTGTGGATAAGCAAAAAGGTAGTTTGTTAAATATAGTCTTTTAGGTGAGTAAGAAATTGATAGATTATTTAACTTAGAATACTTTGAGTATTAGTGATTACTTAGTATTTTATATGTGGAAGAAATGTCTTACTATTGAGTTGATTGTGTATATTTGGATAAATGTAGGGTTTATGTAAACTAGATGATTTTCTAAATGATGACTATCTCCTTATTCCCTTCTTCGTAAATTCTCTATAAGGATGCTTACTTGTTTCATGGTTGATTTGATGGTTTGAGCCGGTTGCTTTGTATCAAGTTGATTATGTATTTTATTTTATTTTATCGGAGGGAGCTCTTTTGTGTCATAAGGTTGTGATTAGATTTTTGGTCCTTGCAGATGGATAGAAAGTGTTTGTTTGTTTATTGTTGTTCATTAAGTGTATCCCCATGTTTAATGGTTGTTATGATGAATTTATTTTGATGTATCTCTTGAGTTGTTTGGTTTTCATAGGTGATTTTTATTTACTAAGTTCACATTTGATCAATGAATGAGTTTGATGGATCCTTATTATTTTGGTCGCTCGCTTGAGTCCTTTTGGTTGAGGAGAGTTCCGTATGATAAGTTTTTGTGTTGAGACTGTATTGCTTCATTTTATCCTCATTTGTGGGTTGTCGTTCTTTTGACTTACAGAGGCTTGAGATGATTGTCAGTTGATGTTCTCTCTTTATGTACTCTTGGCATGGCAAGATATTGGTATCATTATTTTGAAAAGGGTTGTACGAGACTTTGTGAGACTCTGATGTTGTACTTATTAGTGAGATGGGTAATGCCTCGCACACTTTTATGTTGTAATTCTTTGTCCAAGTTATGATATTACAACCCTTGATTGTTCTTGGTTCTTTGTTTTGATGTTGTTGGGTCTCTAGGGAGAGTGGCTCCTCATGAGGGCCGGCGCCCCGCATAAGGGAAAGAGCACAAGAGAACCCACGAGTGAGTTAGTAAACAAGTGATAGCCTAATAATTAACTTAGGAGGGTTGGGTAGTAATATCATTACAAGATTTATAATATGGATGCCTCGTCTTCATTAGTGCTTCCGCAGACTAATGGAAGGCTGAGAAGGCCGTGGTTGGCAAGGTCGTAACCTCGTCCTCATGAGAGGTTATCGACTCTGCATGAGCTACCCTATGGTGCCAGTGCCTCAAGTAGGAGGAAGGGCCAGGAGATCCATAGATGGGGGCCGACGCCTCAGTTTGGAGGAAGGGCCAGGAGAACCCATGTGGGCTATGCGATGACACTCTCCCCTGGTTGCCCTTATGTTTTACTTTATTGTGTTCCTCTGGAAGTAGGTTATGGGAGTTGGTTTAGATTGTTGTTTGAATTGATTTAAATTGATTTATGATTATTTTTTTCATTCATCGTTAGTATGTTTTGTGGTCTTGTATGATCTCATTTATAATTGATTTACGATCTTGTATCTTATGATACTGTGATTTTATGTTATTGTGTTGTTTAATTGCAATTTGGAATTGTATTATGTTTTTAATTAAGTGGATTTGGAAGTGTTTCATGATCATCCTTTGGTTACTTGTTACTGGTCATTGCTTTGATTTATGTGATGAGATTTATGATTTTATGTTATTTTAATGACTCTTGGATATTGTTGATTATGTCTTTGTACTTCTTGAGTTTTACGATACTTTTGTATGGCGTTGAGTCTTGTGGTTCCCTATTGTGGATGTTGTTAGTTGCGGTCTCTTTTTTGTTAGCTCCTCAGCACAGGGGGTGGGTCTTCAGACTCACATGGTCGGGTGGAACGTGCTACGTACCCCATTGGGTCCCCAGTCAAGGATCGAGAGGTGCGGATTGGTGCTGTTGCAATGACATCAGAGTTGTATCCGTCTTGGAGCCAGTTATGATTCTTTGTATTCATCATGTTATCTTGTTGTATGGGTTTCGTTCTTGATTGGAAACACTTTTGTATCATTGATCATTGTACTGTACTGTAATGTTAAACTTGGTATGGATATTGGTTGTGGCAGTTATTATTCAAGGTGTGGAGTTAATCATGTATGTGTTGTATTTGTTAATGTTTATTTTGTTATGGATTATATCTTGGCTTTTATTCTTTATTGTCGTTGTGCGGATCTTAGTCTTGTAATGACTCCTCGTGTACCCCAAGGGATGTATGTGTTAATGAATCCACTTAAATAAAATTCATGTTATGTCTTAATGTGTATTACATGTATGTTATGTTAATTAAAAAAAAAATTGTGCTGTAATTATTGTGTATTTATCCTTTAGGGGTTCGTGACGACGGGCGCTATATGATATGCTTGTAGCTGTGGTCCTATTAAGGATCATATAAAGGAGTTAAAACAACAGTTACCAATTTCTTTCGCTATGAAGTATTTGGGGGAAATAAAGAAAATCCTTGGTATGAAGATTACACGAGATAGGAAGAATAGAAAATTGTTTTTATCTCAAGCTGATTATGTTGAAAAGGTGTTGTGAAGATTTCATATGGAGAATGTAAAATTTGTTAGGCACAACTTTGCCCAACATGTCAAATTGACTAAGGATATGTGTCCAAAGACACAAGAGGAAGAAATGTCCATGTTCATATGTTTCTGGGCCAGCATCATTAATGTATAGCATGGTATGCATGAGATCATATATTGTACATGTTGTAGGATTTGTTAGTAGGTATATGAGTAATCCCAGAATGGAGCATTGGAATGCAGTAAAATGGATTCTCAGGTATTTGAGAGGTACATCCTATAAATGTTTATGTTTTGGGGGCCCACACACTCTAAAAGTTAATTTGACTCAAATGGCAAGGACATAATACCAAAGTGGAGTACCATAGGTTATGCATTTACATTTGTGGAATAACAAGGAGTTGGATTTCTCGGTTGTAAAAGGTGGTTGCTTTATCCGCCATGGAGGTAGAGTCTGTTGTTGCAACAAAGGCAACAAAGGAGATGATATGGCTGAAACTTTTCATGGAAGATTTGGGCAAACAATAGGCTAAAAATCACTTGTTTACGAGCAGCCGAAAGCATTATACATCTTGCAAATAATTATACCTACACTCTAAAACCAAACACATACAACAGATATCATCTCATTTGCTAGTGTTGAAAGATGGACATGTAAAGCTGGAAAAGATACATACATATGACAATCCAACGGATATGTTTACGAAGGTGATGAAAAGGGAGAAGTTGAGCTCCCCTTCAACTTTGGTTGGCCTTTAAGGTTGAATTCAAGTATAACAAAGCAATAGGGTCCAAGGTGCTTATTTCCATTGGGAGCTATAAGTGTAGTGGTGTTGTCCAAGATCAGTCTCCAAGTGGGAGATTATTTGGTGTGGAGCCCGACCAATCTCCAAGTGGGAGATTGTTGGTATGTGGTTGTAGACACTTAAAATGACCGAGGCCTCAAGCTCTATTTTTACCTACATTCGGCCTTAGCATAATTATGACATTTAATTATGTCCTTCGGTCTGACTTCGATCATTAATTAAATAATTTACAATTATTTAATTAATTCATGTCTATTTTATTCTTCATGATTATTAAACAAATAAATTTTATTTATTTATTAAATACATCATTAAATTGTCTTTCCCTAATTAAATAAATTTCTTAATTTATTTAATTACCTTTCTTCATTTATTTCTTCATGATTATTAAATAAATAAATTTTATTTATTTATTTATTTAATATGTCACTAATTATCATGATTAAATGAGTTTATTAATTTATTTAATCATTAATCATATCTTCTAAATTAAATAATTATCTTTAATTATTTAACTGTCAAAAATAACATTTCCCTCATTTTAAATAAATGAAATTATTTAAAAATGATATCACATTCTTAATCGGACATTTGTTCTTACTAAATAATCTAAAATCAATTATTTATTATCTCACAAAATCCATATTTCAAACAATTTAATTCAAACAAGCAAATATTCTTCCAAAATCGCTAATCTATAAATTATTGATTTTCAACTGACCTTCATTCAACTCTCTCTCTTTTGATTTTCAACCACAAATCAAGTAATCTTTATCTTCTTGATTTTTGAAATCTTTATTTTTTTGGCTAATTGTCACATTTATTCTCAACCGTTGATGTGATTTTCTCAAATGGCATCTTGATCACTCATTTCATAGTTTTTCCCTAACCCCATTAAGGATTATCAAGACGACCCCGTCCTTTTGATTTAGGGTTTCACGAAAAGTCAATCTCGGCCCATCCATTCAAAATTGCATTTTCTATGAAATGTTATTTTGCTGGCATTTTTGGATTACACAGATGAACTTCATTATTCTGACACATTAATGCTTAGAGTTATTTGGCATATTAGAGTCATTTTGTCATAGGCATAAGCATAGTCTTTATTTAAATCCTTCAAAGCTTGTGTAGGACTTAGTCTTTATTTTTAAATTGCTCACATGTTCGATCTGAGGGAAACCATCAATAAGTTAGAAGGTGCTATGAAGGTAATCAAGGAAGCTTCCATGATAGGTATAATCAATTTATTTTAGTTTCCATTGTGCTTGATAGTACTTTGGGTTTTGTGCTTTTGATTCATGCTAATCTAACATACCTAAAATTAACCCTTAGATACATTGGTGAGCCCGACACATTTTTTTTTTTGTAGTTTTCGTATTTATTTTGGTTTTCTATTTTTTATTTTTATTTTATTTCATAGGTACGTGTATAGAACGGCGCATTTGAGCTTTTTCGAGCCAAGATTAGCCGATCGGGCGACATTCAAGCCAAAATACGAACCACTCGATGCATCGCGATACGGTAAGTCGGAAACACCACATTTGATGTGATCGAGTCAAGCATCTGATTCTTCAAGCGACACATCTGTATTCCTGAACCGTATCTGCCTGTCAGACCAGACCATGGTAGCACGATGCATTTTCTGTACAGAGAGATGCATTCGCTCTGCTATGACACATTTTCTTAGTAAAATTTCTTTTCAAATTTTGCATTCGGCTTTTTCTGTTTTTTGTTCTTTTTTTGTTTTACATTCTGGTTTTTCTTCTGCATGTTGGTTTTCTTCTACATTCTACTTAGCATAGGTTTTTGTGTTACTAATCTTAGTTTGCAACGTGTGGTAGTTACATTTCGTGGGTCCAAGACTGGTGGATAAAACATCTAACTTGTGGTTTTGCAGGTTCGAGTGTCGAAGACTGAATACTAAACATTGTGCTTCTCTTTTTTAGATTAAAACACATTTCCTTTTAGTGCACTTAAAACAAACATGTCTTTCGTTTCTGATTGTGTTTGCAAATGGTAGGTGATTATGCTCTCACCTTGTGAAAACTTGGTGATCAGAAAACCAAACCCATTTTATCTGTTATACACCCTTAAGACTTAGTAATTGAAGTATCCTCTCCCCGTGCACTTTTGGGTGATCCTAGGTGTAAGAGAAACTATTATTGACTCTAGAACTTGGGCCTGTTTTGGTGGGAAAAAGTACTCACCCCAGGATGACTCAGACTGGTAGCACCCTGAACCAAAGGGACTTCTGGCTGGTATATAAAAGTGGATTCTTAGGGAAAGCCCAAGAATCATATGTATGGTTCCAACAAGATGGATCTGAAAGGGGACTCTCGCCACATGGATCATGCCCTATGAATGGAATGCCCTTACTAAACACCTATTTTTTTAGAGGCCAACCATTTTTCAGCCATTGCTTGGTATAGTGTAGGGTATAGTATCATGCCCAAAGACACTCACTACTGATCTCCTTGAGTAGAGATAGCAATTCTTGGGAAGTGATGACCCAAGAATCCGGGTTGGTGTGCCTGAATATGCTAATGAGCCGCGGAGGAGAGCCAATGCCACCAAACTTAAGCCATCCACTCTCGAAGGAAAGGTGTTTAGCACCAACCGGGTATATCAAGAGGGCTATATCAAGTATACAAACCCTTGGCCTATTGGCCTATTAGGATCGTGCTTGTCTCGTGTGTTTGTTCACTTTTCAAAATATCGTGCTTGCCAAGAGTTTGTTGGTTACTCAAACCAAAAAAACAACACTCCAACATCTCAGAACAGATAGTCAAACTTTCAACAATTTAGGTTTTTAACCACAACATCAGAAAATTGACTTTTTAGCATCTTGAGACGCATCTGTCAAACTGCATTCGCTATGTCACACCACATTTGATAAACTTTGCAATGCATCTTCTCTGAAAAACCGCATTTGATACTCCAAACATTGCATTTTCCTATATTAAGCCGCATTCGCCTTTTTTAAAGCTGCATTTGCAAAGTTGAACCACATTTGACATTCCAAAAGCCACATTTGACATTCTGTGAGCCGCATTTGATCACTGCAATGCATTTGCTACTTGTAACGACACATTTGTCTGTTAACAAGATAGACCCTCTTTAAGACCAGGATCTGAGTCCAGACATCTCAGCCCACTGTCAAACATTTCTTTCAAAAGTCTTTGTCAGAAACTAGATTTGAAATTTCTCAAAACGTCCATCATTTGCATTCATTAGCTTGCACTTTAACCATAGGTTTAAAATTTCCATATTTTAGTTACATTCCCTAGGGGTCATAATCGTCATTTTTCCTTAGGTTTCATCTTGGGCACACTTTGGATTAGGCCAAATCTCCTCACTTTGCAAAGACCATTGTTTTCAAAATTAGGATATCTTGGGACATAGTCATTATTCCTCTTTTCAATCATTGTCATTTTAGTGAGAACCTCCAACTCAATAGTCTAGTTAGGCAGGCTCACTCGTCATTTTTACCTCGTCATTTAGTCCCTTTAGCAAGTCCCTTTGATAACCTAACTCGATACATACGTCAAGCTTAGAGTGGTTAGACAAACATTTCTCCCAACATTGTCCAAACTTAGTCATTATTATCCACCCCTAGTCCTCATTTTGAACCTAGACTTTGCATTAATCACCTTAGTCCTTCGTCAGCATTACCATCTTAGTCCTCATTCCACACTTTGGCTTTGACAACCTTGTCATTTTGCATTAATCATTTCCTTAGTCATCATTTTGCATTATCATCCCTCAAAATACAAAAAAAAAAAAAAAAACATAGGCTAGTATCATTCACATTTAGTTGTCATTCTTGTCATTTTCATTTGAGCAATCTCATTTTATGGTGGAAACTAGACTCTAAAGACAAAAACGACAAATGGAAAATTTTGGACAAGACTCCACTTCCAATGTTAACAATTCACGTATGACCCAAATTGGACATTTGACGACCCATTTGGCAACACGAATACCCAACCTCTCACGACCATACCATCTTCATAAACAGTCCTTTTGAACCATTCTTACGTAGGGATGAATATGGACAAATACTTGAGGAAAACTTAGAGGTAGCAGCACAAGATCCAGAGGATTGTGGAACAAATGGTCTTATATGACAGAGACAGATATTTAGCCATACTTTTAAGTCAAGGAGCTAAATTACCTCATGGATTCAACATTGATACCTTGAGATCAACATCTCCTACCAATAATGTCAACAATACACATAACATGTCAAATAGTGGTCAACCTCCAAACACTACAAGCAATACCTTTTTTTATGCTACCTCGCAAAATGTCACAACGACCATGAGTGCTACCTCCAACATTCCAAACAACTCCAATTCAATAAACGCTACATCCATTGGAGGATCACAATCCATCACAGTGCCCACAATATCCACAACACCGTCACAATTGGCTAGAACCACCTTTGGCTCCTGACAGTATGAGAAAGTTATTCCAATCCCCTCTTTACCACTACGGTAAATGTCATAGGGGCATCATCAAGCCATACAAATCCCCCATTGACAACTACATCTAATACCATGAGTACATCTTCATCATATCCTCTCATTGGTATCTCACAAAATCCTTTGGGTGGAGGTAAACGACGTATCTTTATTCAAGGACAACAACAAAATGTTAACATGTCAACACAGTCCAATACCATCAAATCCCAACTTTTCCAAACCCAACAATTTGGACAAGGAAGTCAACACACACAACCTATGGCATCATTCACACATCAAAATGTTCATGGTCACCATATTCCCCAAATATCAACCCAAATGGCTGGGGGACACATCCCAACATACTCATCCCATATTCATACTCACCAACATACCCCCAATCCAAACTTTCAATACCAACAACACACAAATCTGAACACATCATACATGCCACAACAACATATACCTCAACAACATGCCAACATCCACTCACAACAAATGGGGACCTATGGCGTACCAATCAATCCAATGTATGGGACCAAAAATGAACCTATAATAGATTCCTTACAAGAAAAACTGATGGGTCTAGAGAAGACCATAGAAAACATACAAATATCCAGCAAGAAATCAGAAGTGTCATATGATCTATCTGTATATCCCTTCATCATGAACTTATACATGCCACCATTTCCTCCAGGATATGTGTCACCTAATTTTACAAAGTATAGAGGAAAGACAAACCCCATCGAACATGTCCATAAATTTTCAATTAACTGTATGGACGTCACCTATGAACAAACATACTTGATGAGACTTTTTTCTAAAAGTCTTGCAGGTCCTGCCCTTGAATGGTTCTCCACTCAAAAGGATATCCAAACATGGGATGAGCTTAAACACAAATTCATAAAAAATTACACGTACAACATTGACATGGACACCTCTATTACTAGCTTATGCAATCTCACGCAAGAGGATGCTGGTGAAACATTCATCCCATTCTTTAAAAAATGGAGCAGTCTAGCTAGTCATTGCCACATGAAAAGGAAAAAGTGGACATGTTCATTCAAACACTTCTAGGACCCTTAAAATATGCATTACAAGTACATTGTTGCACAACCTTCACAGACCTAGTCGAAAAAGGTGTCCATATTGAGAAAGCCCTCATTGCAAAGGGAGAGCTAAGATACGGTCCTAAAAACACAAATGCAAATCCTCCCACTGAAAAAAATAAGTACTGGGTCAAAAATAAACATGTTACCAACGACAGTGTTGTGGACTCCAAGGCTGCAGACACTATGGGTCTTGTACTGGCTCTAAAAGGGGTTCAACCACAAAACAAATCAATGACGATATTGACACCCCCTACCAATGTCCCCCCAAACAACCAAAGAAACCAAAATAATCAAGGACAATATCGTTAGATGAGACAATTCCCTAGGGGTCGCACATACACTCCTTTGGGTGAACCCATTGAGGAAGTCCTCAAGAAATTCCTTCAGAATGGTGTAATCACACTTCAAGAACTAAAACCATATGACCCAGGACAATTCAAGCCAGCATGGTGGGACGATAATGCATTTTGTGATTATCATCGGGCAAAAGGACATAAAACTTCTTCCTATCGACAACTGAAAAATCTGGTACAAGACCTTATCGAGAATCATATCATTGAGGTAGGTGGACCACAATTTGCCTCTAATTCAAATCATACCATTCATAAGAACCCACTACAAGACCATGGTTCTAATAATGCTTCCACGTCAGGTCTAAAGATAAACAATAATCAAGCCAATTTCGCCCATGCCAAGTATGACTATTCTGGTGGAACCACTATAAACAATATTTGAACTAATAATGAATGTGTCAATACCATCATAGTCAAGAGAGCACCCCAATGTAATGCTACTACTCAAAGTGGCAAGGTCACCATAGCTAGTCTGCCTCCCACTAGGCAACCTAAAATCACCATACCTGGTCCAACTCCTAAACAATCACAACTCGGCTCATCCACAAAATAGTGGCAATCCAAGAGTTAGTTTAACCTTATCGACCAGCTTGGAAAAACTCCCACACAAATATCTATACTCAAGCTGCTTCACATCTCTCCCACGCATAAGGCTATACTGGATAAAATCCTGCAAGAGTCGTCAGTCCAGGTAAGGATATTGATGTCACCTAGTTTGAGACCATGGTGGGATATCTCACTACGCCTCACCACGTCACCTTTTCTGATCAAGACTACTCATCACCTAAGACTAACCATAACAATGCATTACACATTGAAACTTTCATCCATAAGCACAAGGTCAGAAGAGTTTTAGTAGATGGCAGAGCAGGATTGAACATATGCTCCATAAAACTAGTTAAGGCTCTAGGATTTTTTGATGCATGCATGGACCCTACAAAGAGTATAGTGATAAAATCATATGATGACAAAGAACGCTCTTCACGAGGCGTTATTTCTCTTCCTATTAGAGTAGGACCAGTCATTGTGGATACAACTTTCCAGGTCCTGGATCTAGAATTACCTTACAAAATCTTGCTCGACCACCCATGGATTCATGCCTTAAAATCCGTTCCATCCACATATCACCAATGCTTAAAATTTCTATTTGACAGCACAAAAATCACTATATATGGAGACCCCGACCCTTTTTAATATTGTGCCAACCTAAGGGGTGTTTCTGCAAATCGAGTTCCTATCAACCAAGAAGCTCCTGACTCCTCTTCATCTAAATACGTTGACCCATCCACACTCGCATCATCTTCCACGTCCACTCCATCCACATCTTCCACTACACCACCATCTTCCACACTTCCCAAGGATGAACCCAATGTCAAGATCCAGGACCTAGGCTGTGGAGAATTCAATTTACATAGGACATATAGCATCACAACAATACCCAAGTCTCTGTAGCTCTATGGTTGACCATGTTTTAGAATGGAACCCAAAGAAATTTTCAAATTTCCACCAAAAATGGTTTTCATAAAATGGGGAGACATGAGTAACGAGGACCTGGCCAATATTACAGGATTTCTCTATAAAGATATAGCCAAACTACCCCCATTACCAGTTAAGAAATATGGCAAGGGCTATGACATGATGAAGGCTAAAAGCTACGATGGAACTAGTGGCCTAGGCAGAAATAAAACTAGACGAAGAGAGCCCATAGAATCTTTCAAAATACCAAAGTATCTTGGATTAGGGTATGGATTTCTCGACAATGACAACCGACGTACCACTGGGATTTCGAGTGAGAATGTGCATGCTTCGAAAAGTGTCGAGACAACTAAGGAACCTTCATCGAAACTAACTCCCAAGAGTGGGAATTTGGCTCTCAAAGATCCTTAAGTGATTGTTGCCTCGATGATTTGTTTGTTGAAATGGGGGAGCTTACCTCTAAAAAAAAATTTTGGCAAACATTTAAAATCGATCGAGCATCAAATAGTCATAGTTCCATTTCCCTTCCCCATGACATACAAGACCCACCACCTGAATTGCCAGATAATGCAAAAAAAATGACTTTGAGTCCTTCACCCCTTATTTTGACAATGAATATGAGACAAGTGAAGGGAATATTGGATAGAGTCTAATGTGGAATTGGATGATGATAATTTCATCTACAATATCACTGAATCCATCTGCAAGATTTATGCATCCTCCTCTCAATTCACCAACACTGACGATGGCATTTCCCTAGTTTATCCTCAACTAGTCGATTGAGACCAACAAGGCCCGCCAGTCCTGGACACATTTCAAAATGATGAGGCAATTGCAAAGTTTATGGGATTACGTGAGGGCATACCCAGTGGTGATCACAAGTCAGGATTCACCATTGACCTAGATTGTGTAGCCTACTTCGGCGAG
The DNA here is from genome assembly GCA_007258455.2 of Sequoia sempervirens. Classification (NCBI taxonomy): domain Eukaryota; kingdom Viridiplantae; phylum Streptophyta; class Pinopsida; order Cupressales; family Cupressaceae; genus Sequoia; species Sequoia sempervirens. The sequence continues at coordinate 9,731 of VDFB02338716.1, read as the reverse complement.
ACTGCTCTGTCCTCCAGTCGCAAAATTAAAAATAAAAATAAAATAACAAATGAAACGTCTTTAGGTGAAAACTGAAAGGCACCTTCTAATGACAAAAAAGTAAAAACAAAGGATGTATCTACAGGTGAAAACCTCTCTAAGGTGCCCAAAGATGTAGGACTAGACTTTCTTCCCATAGCTTAAGAGAAATCAACTATGCTTATAGAAGACACCATAGAAGACAACATATCAATAGCTGAAGATCCCAAAATGGTCCTCTTTGCTGCATCCTTGACTGAAGAAGAGAGACTAGAATTTCACAAATTCTTTGCAGAACGTAAAGTCAACTTTGCATGGTCCTATGCTAACATGCCAGGATTAGACCCATAACTGGTTCTGCACCATCTGCCACTATTACCTAATGCCAAACCAATTAAACAAAAGTTATGCAAAATGCATCCCCAGGTCGCTCTATTAGTCAAGGCTAAGTTGAAGAAACTTCTAGACATTGGGTTCATATGGTCTATTGATTATGCTGAATGGATATCTAACTTGGTGTCAGTAACAAAACTAAATGGGATGATCCGCGTCTGCATAGATTTTAGAGACCTAAATAAGGCATGCCCAAAAGATGACTTTCCTTTACCAAATATTGATATCATAGTTGATCTCACAGCAGGATATGAGATGTTGTCCCTCATGGATGGTTTCTCTGGCTGTAATCAGACTCGTATTGCCCCTGAAGACCAGCATAAAACAACATTCACTTTCCCTTGGGGTACATACTGTTGGAATGTCATGCCATTTGGTCTTAAAAATGTAGGTGCCACATATCAGAGGGCTATGACCACAATCTTTCATGACATGATACATAAAATAATGGAAGATTATGTAGATGACCTTTTGGCTAGATCAGTAACAAGAAAGGATCATCTGAAGGTCTTAGACACAATTTTCAAGAGACTAGAATAATACAAAGTTTGACTAAATCCTAAGAAATGTGTCTTCGATGTAACATTAGGTAAACTCTTGGGATACATAGTTTCTCGAAGAGGTATTGAGGTTGATCCAACAAAAGTAAAATCCATCATAGACATGCCTCCACCCAGAGGAATCAGTGAACTCAGAACCCTCCAAGGAAGGGTCCAATCTATCTAGCGCTTCATAGCCCAATTGGCTGATAAATACCAACCATTCCAATATCTTCTGCGCAAAGGTATCCCCTTTGTGTGGACAGATAAATGCCAAGAAGCCTTTCAGCACATAAAAGACTACTTACTGTCACCACCAGTCCTCATGCCTCCCATTCAAGGAAAGCCTTTGATATTATACATCTCTACCACTACCTCAACACTGGGGGCATTACTAGCATAGAATGATCAAGAAGTAAAAGAAAGAGCTATATATTACATCAGTCAGACATTGGTCGGGTATGAACTAAACTACACATCAATTGAATGGGCTTGTCTAGCCGTGGTCTTTGCAGCACAAAAGATAAGACATTATATGTTAAGTCATCAGACATAACTAGTAGCAAAGATCGATCCCCTCAAATATTTGTTAAGTCGGGCAGCATTAACAGGATGTTTAGAAAAATGGGTCATGATTCTGAGCGAACATGATATTCAATATGTAGAAAGAAAGGCAATAAAATGACAAGTCATAGCAGACCATCTAGCGGATGCACCATTACAAAGTGATCACCTGTTAGTGGCAGATTTTCCAAATGAGTCAATATTCCATATGGAACCTAAGACACCTTGGAGACTCTACTTTGATGGATCACATACAAATCATGGCTCGGGGGCAGGAATCCTGTTCATCACCCCACAAGGAGACTCCATTCCTAAGTCTTTCGGCATAGCTTTCCCATGCACAAATAATTTGGCAAAATACGAGGCATTGGTTACAAGACTTAGAATGGCAATCAAATGGAAAATCAGAACATTGCATGTTTATGGGGATTCTTAGTTGGTCATCAACCAGGTTAATGATGACTATGAGACAAAAGATGAGAAACTGATGCCCTACAAATGAATGGTTACCAATTTTCCAATGTACTTTCATATGGTGACTTTTGAACAAGTTCTGAGAACACAGAACAAGGCAACAGATGCAATGGCTACAATAGGCTCTCTCCTCGACATTCCAAGCAATATGCCTCAGCTGGAATTCCTAATAGAACAATTGTTGGTCCCTTCCTATGATATTCCAGAGTAAAAAATGGTCTGCAAACTTGTTGGTCCCGACTCTCCTTGGTACCAAGATATTTATGACTACCTTAAGTCTCAAACCCGTCCACCTAACCTGTCCAATAACTAGAGGAAGTCCTTTATCCGAAAAGCCACAAGATATGCCATCGTCAGTGACACCCTTTATCATCGTAGCTTTGACGACACCCTCCTTAGATGTCTCGACACCAATGAAGCACATACAACCTTATGCGAAGTACATGAAGGCATATGCAGGTCTCATTTGAGTGGTCCTACTCTAGCCAAGAAGATAATGAGACTTGGGTACTACTGGCCGACCATTGAAAAAGATGCACTAGAATATGTCAGGACTTGTCGCCAATGCCAGATTCATAGTGATTTGATTCATGCTCTAGCGCAGGAACTTCGGCCGATCACTTCTCCTTGGCCCTTCGCTCAATGGGGACTTGACCTTGTGGGAAAGATTCATCCTACCTCGTCTAATGGCCATAAATTCATTATCACTGCCATTGAGTATTTTACAAAGTGGATCGAAGCCATCCCCCTGACGTACATAACCGGAAAACAAATATCCAAATTCATTCTTAACTACATCATTTTTCGGTAAAGCCTTCCGCAATCCATCATCACTAACAACAGGTGTCTGTTTAAAAACCAAGACGTTCTTGAGTTATGTGAGTGATTTCACATCCAACATCATTTTTCCTCTCCATATTACCTGCAAGGAAATGGTCAAGCTGAGGCGTTAAATAAAACCATCATTAAAATCCTGAAAAAGACTGTCAATGATGCTGGCCGTGACTGGCATATTCAACTCAATACTGCTATGTGGGCTTACTGCACTAGCATTCGTATGCCTACAGGAGCCACTCCTTTCACCCTGGTCTTTGGAGCTGAGGCCATCTTGCCCATTTAGGTTGAAATTCCTTCTTTATGAGTCTCCCTGAAGGGTTTGACCGATGATGAGGAGTATAGACAGTCGCGCCTACACGAGCTGGAGATGCTAGAGGAAAGAAGGAAAAATTCCCTGAACCATCTACAAGCGTATCAGAATCATCTTTGTCGCAGTTACAACAAGAAGGTTATGGTTAGGAAATTTTACATTGGTGACTTAGTCCTCATGTAGAACCCTAAGAACCAGGCTGACAGAGAAAATTCAGGAAAGTTTGAACCAAACTAGTTGGGTCCTTATGTCATCGTATCTTCTTTTGGTTCTGGAGCGTATCAACTAGCTACTCTAGATGGTGAACAACTAACAGAGCTTATCAATAGTCTACATCTCCAAAATTTCTACGCATAACATCAAAAGATCAAGCTAAAAACCTTAAAATACAAAAAAATTGAAAAATGGTAAAAAATTGTTGCCCTGATGAAAACCTGGCAAACAAGCGTCTTGGCAGCACTAGAAAAAATAAGAAAAATGACAAAAATAGTAAAGAAAAATAATTCATCCAACAATGAAAACCTGGCAAACAGGTGCTTTGGATAAGTACCATGGTGAAAACCTGGAAAATAGGCACCATGTGTAGTCAATCATTGCTCGTCCATCTACTGTTACTTCATTTGCCTAGGCCTAGGATGGAACACATTTCCTATCTCTATCACGACAATCCCCATGACATCATACCCTTCCTCTCATGGTTGATAAACAGTTGACATAAAGTCCTCTATACTGTCCATCTGGTACCGTATGCATATCCCTTCTTCATGTCCTTTAAAATTGGCCAAGTCTTGGACCTGACTAGGGGAAACACGTTTATCATGTGACTGCAGTGGATATCATACATGGCATGACAATTGTATAAAGTCCTGAAAAAAGACAAAAACATTAGAAAACATCCTAAAAAAAATAAAGACAAAAACATCAAAAAACGTCTTGAAAAAAGACAAAAACATGGCAAAAGGTCCTGAAAAAAGACAAAAACATCACAAAATGTCCTGAAAAAAGACAAAAATATTGCAAAATGTCCTTAAAAAAAAGACCAAAAATATCGCAAAACGTCCTGAAGAAAGACCTAAAAAAAAAAAAAAACGCCCTGAAGAAACAACAACAAAATACCAAGTAGTCTCAAAAAATGCAAAACAAAGTTGCATTTCCTTACATCCGTCATTTTAGTCAAGTCTTTGTCATTCGTCTGAACTACGTTGTCTCTGCGCATTTGCTACGTAGGCAAGGGTGATTTTTTAGTCCCTGAGACATTAGGTCAGTCCTTTTAGGTTTATCAAAATAAAATCATGACGCAATCTTTGGTCATCAAAACAAAGTCATTGGTCATGTTGAACTACGAGGTCTCTAAGTGCATGATGTAGGTAAGGCCATCTGTCGATGAGCCCCCAAGGCCGCACTAGGTTAGTCCATTAGGGTTCATGAAATTACACTGGCACACATGTCAAAGGTCTTCAAGTCAAGACAAATCATTTTCCAAATGGGAAAACTCCTAAAACAAAGTATGGAAATCATTTCTTCAAACTTGACAATCACATCAGCATGTCAAAGGAAATCAACATATGGTCAACATAAGTCAAACTCAGTCAAAACAAGTCAAATGATCATAACCTAGCAAACTGTCAACTCTTGGTTAGCTTTCAGATGTGTCCTTTTGAAAGATAACCTCTGTCATTTATGCCTTAGGATGTGTCCTTCCTAGGCATCATCATTGTCATTCGACATTTGAGGGATCCTCTTGACATCTAAGGATCACTCCTCTCGACATCAGTATTCTTCATATGTGTCCTTCTAAAGAACAAACTCTGTCATTTATGCCTTAGGATGTGTCCTTCCTAGGCACCATCCTTGTCACTGGCATTTTTAGGGATCCCTTTCGGCATTTAGGGATCAATCCTCTTGACATCAACATTATTCAGGATGTGTCCTTCCTGAATTTGGAAATCTTCGACATTTGTCATCTTGGCATCGTCAAAACTTTGACACCTCGGCCTCTCATCGTATCAAACCTGACATCTTGACATTAGAACAATGGGTATCCAGACACACTTGGCAAACACTTGGCACTTGTCTTTTGGATTTTTATCATGTTACTAGTTTTTCAGCGAGATCCCAACAACAGGATTTAGAGAAGCAACGATGTATCATGACGTTTGTTTTGACTTTTGACACACATGATTACTAGTTTCTCAACGAGGTCCTGATTCTAGGATTTAGAAAAAAAATGACATATCATGATAAGGGCTCTATTTTGTATTTTGGAAATCATGCTGCTAGTTTCTCAAGGATGTCCTGGAAACAAGATTTAGAGAAGCAACGACGTTTCATGAATTGTCCTTCTTTTCTTTTCTGTTTGTGGTTGGTTATGACAAAAAGACTAGGGAAATCACGCTCTTACTATGAGTCATGATCATCCTTGTCTATGATTGTTAGTCTCATGTGATGGTATGACCTTGTACACCTTGATCTATGTCATATCATGGTGTTTGCTGGCCATTACAATAGTCTTCCCAATGATGATTAAGAGCAAAAAAATATTAAAGTCCTATGGTAAAGTTTTGAAGGATTTCGTCTAGGAACTAACATTCATCTCCTTTAGTTTGGTCATCTTCTCTTGTCCATCTCACGATGATATCCTATGACATACAAAACCATAAGTGCATACATGATCATATAAACATTGCATTAGGTCCATACATACATCATCGATAGCATTAAATCATATAACATTTCATTGCATATTGCATTAACATTATCATAAACATGGCATCCATTCAAATAAATACATTATGCATATCATTCTCATCATCATCACAAAATCGACATAACATATAAGTAAGCATTGCATCATCATGGCATCATATCATAAGTAAGCATCATAGGACATACATGACAAGACATATAAATAGTACCATCATACATCATACATAAAGCATCACATCACATATATCATAATGCATAAATCAAATTGCATCGCATAACACACATGTGGCCCACATCAAAACTGCATCATCATATAGCATCATCTCAAAAATATACAATGGCATAGGATAGAGTCAACATATATCCCAAAAATCGAGCTCGTAGGCTCAGTGGTCTATACATAATGTGTTATAACATAGAATCAAATGCAGCAAACATGCCTCTAGGAAAGGCTCTCGTCATCCCCTCGTGGCAAAGAGTGAGGCGGCTAAGGATTTGTGACTGGTACTGAGATCATAGGTGGAACGGTCATGACCTCTGTCTCTAAACCTGATGGATCTAACACTGACGGTATCATCTCTGTGGTAATAGGAACCTGTGATGACACTACGGTCTAACTCTGTGACGCTGACAGATCTATCACTGGTGGCTGCCTCTGTGCTGACCTCTACTCTGAACCGATCAAACCATGACTATGGCTCGAATGATGACTCGAGGCATGCCTATGAGAGTGGTGGGACCTGTGCCTTGAGGTGTGCCCTGACAAGGTGGACCCTCCTGCACTCGTGTGACTCTTGTTGTTGCTCCCACGCCTTGATCTGTGACCTTTGTCTGTCCTCGTCTGTGACCGCGATAGTGTAGGATCTCATCGTTCAGGAGGCACTGCCTGCTCATACAAGGTCATGTACTACCCAAATCAAGTGCTCACCCTAACAAGCTCATGAGCCATATCCCCAGAAGGTCCTGAACATAAGACTACAAAGTCCACACACCACTGAGCTGACTCCTATTGACGGATCACTTCCTGATCCCGCTCTACTCGAGCCACCTCTAGCTCTGCCCATAGTGCCTTGACCTCTGCCACACTCTCATCTAGCCTCCTCTGTAGATCAGCCACCCTCTGGTTTGTTGTGGCATCCTGGGGCAATGTCGAGGAAGACGGTATCTCCTCCTCTCCCTCGACCATCCTCCATCTCAAGAGTCTCTCAGCCTCGTCCATGGCATCATCATCATCATCATCCTTTGCAGCATCCTCTCCACCGACTCCCTCATCCTGAGGCACATCTACATCCACATCCTCCTTGGCCACATCCTCCTCCTGTCTGGCCTCCTCCTCCGCCACAGGCTCCTCCTATCTCTCCTCCTCCTGTCTGGCCTCCTCCTCTACCACAAGCTCCTCCTGTCTCTCCTCCTCCTCCTCTCTCTCCCCCTCCTTGGCCACCTCTAGGATAACATCTAGTGCCACTTTTGCCACACATGGTTGCACCCTCCTGCCCTGCCTCTAGCCATCTCTCCTCCATCTCTAGCCGTCTCCTCCATCATCCCCATCATCTCCACCCTGACCTCCGTCCCTTCCCGCATCTCGCCCTCCACCCCGACCTCTATCCCTCCCCCTACCTCCATCCCTGCCTCCATCCCTCCCCCGGCCTCTGCCTCTATCATTGTCTCTTCCCCCTCGTCTTAATCTTGGCACATGAGGTATAACTAACCTCCTGTCCATAGGTGCTGGCCCATCTGGATCTGTCAGTGGCACTGGTCTATGTGCCTACCACCATAAGTTATAATCAATTGTGGTCCCTAGATCTGCCACCCCACCTCTCCATCCCCACTGCTGGGCTACTAGCCCATCAATCTACTGCTCGACAAAAGCTATGGGAATCACTGGCCCCCAAGCTGACTCTTTGGAATACCGAGCATACTTGGTTGTGCCCCCCAAACTGTCTAAGGACACGCTGCGGCAGATACATCTCTATAATAAATTAGCTCTACACTTTCCTCCCTATCAGGTAGTGATACTATCTACAAAGGCTAAGATGGTCGACCTCATCATCCCACTGCTGGCAGTCTCTGTACGGCCTCCAGATGAATGACACCATGGTATCAATCCGATGGCGCCACCAACCTATCTCTCTCATCTATGTCTACTGCAGAGCACCGGTATTGTAGTATGCATAGGGCATCCCCTCAGCTAACTACAGTCTCTGAATGGGAGGTCAGAATATCGCTATATGCTCCCAAGCCCAGATCATCAGAAGGGTGGTGCCACATGAAATGATCTCTGCCCTCCTATAATCAATCTCGTGAAGCTGGTGGTAGAGCATCCCCAACAAACAAGGCCCCCAGGCATACACTGTCCTATCTCACCTCATCTCCACTATCACATCTCCCCAACCAATGGGAAACCCATGTCCGTGACAGCTGGGAATCAGTATCCCGCCAATCAATGTCGCCAAGAAGGCATCGAATCGAGCATAATGCTCTGCCATAAACTCCCAGCGGATCTCATAACCCTGGATGTCGAGTCCTACTCCCTCATCCCGATAGTATGCTGTGAAAGTCTGATGGCCATGGCGAGGGTCATAAACAATCTGCTCTCCTCGGATCGGTAGGCGTAGAATGCGGTAAACATCCTCAAGTGTAACTGTCGCCTCTCCAGTCGGTAGGTGGAAGGAGCATGTCTTTGAATTCCATCGCTCACATAACGCAGTCAATAGTCCCCTATTTTCCTAAATAGTGAGCATATAGACAGCATAAAACAAACCTAGTCGCATCAATCGTCATCGCTCTCACGGAGTCAGCTGATCAGCAAACCAGAAAGTCGACGGTCTGCTCTCTCATGTATATATGGGGGCTAACTGTCTCTGCACAAAGCCAAACAACATGTCAGTACCTTCTAGACAATTGTTAGTATCATCAAAAAGCATTTCAAATTTGAAAAGCATCAAAATCAGCCCTAGTCAAATTCAAAGTCAAATGTGTCACATTGACTGTACTTGTGTCGTGAAACAATGATTTTGTCGTTCTATACTTCAAATACATCTTGACATATTGATTGTGTTGTTCTGTCGCTCAATTGCATCACATCAGAGCACTTGTGTTATGATATATGACACATGCATCACTTCATTCGAATGTGTCGCTCAAACAGACGAATACGTCGCAAAATGACATATGCGGCATTCTAACTGTCGATTGTGACATGATATCGCAAATGCGTCACACTTTTTGGAAAAAGCATTACACATCCTCCGCCTCCCTTAAAATATCCATTCACTTGCATCGCGACGCATCAAATGCATCGAACACGAAGTCAAATGCAGCTTATGCGCACGCGTATGCGTCGCAGTGCATTAGTTGTTTGCCCAAAAACCCTAATTTTCGCATGCAAAACAAAAAAATGACAAAGTGGGTTAGGGGTACATACTGCTAGCTCTGAGCCCTCTAGCTACCTGTACGTCTGCATGATCTCACTGCGATGCTCGATCATTGGAATCACCATCTTCGCAGAAGTCCTCTTTGCTCTGAGCTCTCAAATTTGCCAAAGTAAATAGTGAAAATGAATTGACTTTTACCCCTTTGTCAACCTATTTATAAAGTAAAAATGACATTTGTCAACTAGGTTATTACTGGAGGCTCCTTTGACCAACTTTGACCACCCCGTTGGCTGCTTTAAACATGTCAGAATCCGGAACTGTCTGCACCACTATCTTTCTACTTATCAAATTGACTTATCGGGACCCTTTCCAAATTTTTCTGTCGCCGGCCCAAAATTTGAAAAATTTCCCGAGAGGGCATTGATACTCGGTAGCTTCACTGGGGCATATTTTTGACTTATTTTCTTTGTCACAATGTGAGATGCTACATTATGACAAAGAGGGGAAAAATGTAGA
>VDFB02338715.1:0-67461 GCA_007258455.2 Sequoia sempervirens | reverse complement strand
TAGGAAACATTCATGAACACATAATGTGCATAGAATAATGGTACTATATTCATTAATGCAATAGATACATAATACAATCATTTGTGCTATGTCAACATAAGTTGTCATAACATTTCATCATAATGTGTCCCCGACTATAATGAAAAAATATATCATTGTTGACGGTAGTTGAGAATACCAATCGTCGCAGCTACCTATTACAATTAATCCTATTAGTCAAGGACTTAATTCCCCGCAACTTTATAACATAAAATACTTTGTTGCATACATATAGTTTTATTTAATTACATTAAATGACTGACTAATAACATGAACACTCTTGACTGACTACATCACTCCCCCCACAAAATAATGTTTTCTTCAACAAAAAACCAAAATGGGGACTACTACTCTCCAAGGACATCATTGTACTATAGAGTCAAATATAACCAAGATAATTGCCACTAGTTGTAGAGTTTTCAATTCCTAATTATATCTGAGTATCGTAATAAAAGCTAATTATATCACTAAAAGGAGCAATGTCCAAGAAATACAAATCTACAAGGTTGATTAAGGATCTTGGTAACTTTAAGAGCATCCTAGAGTTGAACTTGCTTGAGGACAAGCAATATTGGGAAGGACAGACTATCATGCCCCCACTATTTAGACTTTGCCTCATCTAATCATAACACTTAGATTGGGAAAGAGAGATTAATATGCAGCAACACCAATTACTAATATGCAGGGATTCCACCAAGGAACGATTCATCAAGAATTAGTAATTAAGGAATAATATTAATTATAAACTTGTTTAAGTCTTAATCAATACTCGAATCTTATTGGCAACATTGTATCCATTAGATCAACATATGAAAATATAATCCCAATATTAATATTACTAATAATATTCTTAATTTTTTAATCTCCTTTACCCTATGGTGCAACCCCATATTCTTAGAATAGTCTAGTTCATAGACTAGATAATTAATTCATGCTTGTTATTTATACTAATTATGACCTTAATGGTCAACAAGAAGGTCTCAAGAGATGTTGGATAGTAGGATCTCATAAGGTTTATATCTTAACTCAATCTCAATAGCATAATCAAATTAAACGATAGTTGCCTTCCATTTAGCATGTTATGGTTCACTACATCTATAATATCCTTCTTACATTCACATTATAATTCTCATATCAAGGTTCTCATACTTAAGGGATTGAAAATCATTATGTAGTCATATTAAAAATTTATCCTCAAATCCAAGGTGGGTCACCAAGAGTATCAACTTGCAACGTTAAACATATGTTTAGTACAATGTGGTTCTAGTGCTGCTAAACAAGTCATCATTTCTTAAATTATTATGCGACCATAATCCAATACTCAGATTAGGTAATCATGTTCCTAATTCATAATATATAAAGAGGTTTAAATAGCTATGTTTTTAACCTACCTAATTCCATGTAAAACATTAAGGTAAGAATATACACCATCTTCCTCTTTTATAGTAAGAATTTCAAGCCTTTGGAAAATGAAATAATTTAATTGTGAAGGATTATCCTAAAATACAAAGGTGGTTTGGTTTATATTGATAGAAAATCCCAAATTCTTAGGTCTATTAATAAACTTCATTTGATAACCATCAAGGCCTCCCTTTTACTAAGTTGATAGGGTTTCAACTTATCTATAACCATACACTTGGACAATAATATTCACCCATATTCCTAACCTAGTAGGAGTAAGCACTTGGTCACACATACATAAACATTCATTTTGTGTCTCAGTTAATAATATCTAATGATTAATTTCTAACCTTACACTTTGTTTGAGTTCTTCTCATTTTAAAATAATTATAATCAATGATAAACCTCCTAAACTAAATATCCACATCAAGAAGCTTGACATTATCCATTTGTTCATAATTAGACATAAAATATGTTAGTGTTATAGCAGTGGGAGATATTTTCTCCTAGATAAAATAAAATAAAATGAAAAGATGCTCAAGGCAAGTTGGCCTTTTGATGTACAAATCATATTTTATATTTTCTATTTCTTCTAGGGGCCGACCTAGAGAAGAGGTCAACCTTCATTATATATAAAGGAGTTGAAAATACCTCATTTGAATATGACAAGCATTCAATTCAATTCACACTTAGCAACAGTTTGCATGTTTTAGAAGCAGATCAGATTCTTTGAAGGAAGTTTATCATTTGCTCAAGGAGAAGCATCTTGTATATTTTTGTATAAGTCTTGGCCAAATTCAAGGGCCTAAGTTGTAAGCAGATTTCTGCTTTGATTCTTTCATTTAATAAGAAGAATATTTGTTGAGTTTTTCTCCCTTGAGCAGGAGGGTTTTCCTAGGGTAAAAAATGTTGTATTCTTCTATGTGTTGTATTTTTGCTTATTTACATTTCTAATCTAAAAATTAACATGGTATTAGAGTGGGTTTAAGAAAAGATCTGATCAAATTTGTTTAAGCAAATATGAAATTGTAGATCTTCGAAGTGGGAACAAGTTTGAGTTCATGAGTAATCTGAGCAAGTTTGCAGCTTTAGCTAAGTTTCTCTAGGATGTGTTATTCCTTCTATTACTCAGTTGTTCTCCAGCCTTGGCGCATTTGTCTGCGGACATGAAAGTTTCAGAAGTAGGGTTTGGCATGGCGTGAGTTTCTGAGGATGTGCTAGCTCATTTCAGTTGCTACATATTGTTGAAGGAACCTGTAGATGTTGGCATGAGATTTGTGGGATAGTATTGTGAGTTTTAGGACTTGGTCACTACCATTCTTCAATAATATGCACTTAAACTGGGTTGTACGTGAGTGTCTAGGGGTGAAGATTGATCTCAGGGCAACATTGGAACTCCTGGAAGTGTTTCATAGGGGTCATGTGGTCCATTGCTATCAAAATATTGCTATTGTATTGAATTCTCAAACTTGGCGTAACCATATCCAGGTTTGCTTTGTACATTAATGAGGGAACATAAATTTAGATTTCTGAGAAGTAATATAAAGCTCAAGCTAGATTGAATCAATTGCATAGATTATTCCATTTCTATAGAAGTTTAGTGGCCAAAGCAGTAGAAAATGGTTATGGGAAAACTACATTTTTGCGTGTTTTAACAGGATTTCTAAAACCTAGTGTTGGGCATCTATTATGGAATGGTCATGATGTGACAAACACTAGTATCCATGAGTTGGTTAAAGTAGAATTGCATTGGGTGAGACTTAAGGATGCAATCAAGAATAAATTAAGTGTTGTAGATAATGTTGAATTTTGGGAAACGTTGGAAGGTCAAAGTGGGAAGTCTCATAAGGCATTGGAATTCATGGGTTTGGGACATGTCATGAATGATCCAACTCATGTGTTTGATCTAAAAATATGAGGTCAGTTGCATGGGATGGCAACACTGAAGGTGGCGAAGATGAGACACAACTACTGGTCTAACGCAATGGTGTACCAACATAAAGAGATAAGTATTTTATGCTTGTACCTTGAATAAATTTTATATAGTTAATAATAATTCATGCAGTTGGGAATAGTGAATCATGTATTCTTCTAGCATTGGTATTTCTCTTTGGGATAGTTTAATTCTATGAACTATTATTAATCTCTCTAAAATGCTTCCAGGACAGATTGAGGAGCAAAAGGATGATGAGAGATTGCATAAGGAATTCAAGGGAGGAAGAGCTTGATGCATCCCGTGAGGAAGTCATGCAGGCTGACAAAATAAACAAACATGGAGACATAGCTTGTTTCCTTGGGACTAAGTTGGTGGTGCATAACTCTCATGATTCTTCACTCGAGGGCACAAGGTTGGGTCAGCCTTGGATGGAGAATTTGAGATCAGTTTCTTCGAAGAGGAGGAAATAACATTAAGAGGGAGTTTGACAAACTAATAGAGGCAACCTTGGACGAGGACGTCAGGAGGTTGATGCAAGTACTTGGAGCTTCAGAGGGAGTCACATTATCATGAAGTTTTGTTGTAATGTACATTTCTCTAAGACAAAGAAATATGAGGTGAAAGCCCTTGTAATGTATATTTCTCTGAGATAGAGAAATATGAGGTGAAAGCCCTTGTAGTGTATATTTCTTTGAGATAGAGAAATATGAGGTGAAAGCCCTTGTAGTGTATATTTCTTTGAGACAGAGAATATGAAGTGAAAGCCCTTGTAGCGTATATTTCTCTAAGACAAAAATATGAGGTGCGAGCCCTTGTTCATCTCTGAAACTGAGATGAGACAACATGTTGAGAGAATCCATGATGACATCACATTGAGAGACTCTATGATGAACCCTTGTACTTGTGTTTCTTTCCACACATGGGAGTAGCCATGGTGGACATCATGTTGAGAGACTCCATGACGATATCACGTTGAGAGACTCCATGATGAACACTTGTACATGTGTTTCTTTCCATGCATGGGAGTAGCCATGGTGGACGTCATGTTGAGAGACTCCATGACAACATCACATTGAGAGACTTCATGATGAACCTTTGAGTTTTCCACAAATGGGTGTAGCCATTTTGGGCGTCATGTTGAGAGACTCCATGACATAGATATCTGGAAAATACTTCCCTAGCTAAGATGCAGTGTTAGTGTTATAGCGGGAAGAGATATTTTCTCCTAGATACAATAAAATAAAATGAAAAGATGCTCAAGGCAGGTCAACCTTTTGATGTACAAATCATATCTTATATTTTCTATTTCTTCTACGGCTGACCTAGAGAAGAGGTCGACCTTCATTGTATATAAAGGAGTTGAAGATACCTCATTTGAATATGACAAGCATTCATTTCAATTCGTACTTAGCAGCAATTCACATGTTTTAGAAGCATATTAGATTATTTGAAGAAAGTTTATCATTTGCTCAAGGAGAAGAATCTTGTATATTTTTGTATAAGTCTTGGCCAAATTCATAGGCCTAAGTTGTAAGCATATTTCTGCTTTGATTCTTTCATTTAATAAGAAGATTATTTGTTGGGTTTTTCTCCCTTGAGTAGGAGGGTTTTCCTAGGGTAAAAATGTAGTGTTCTTCTATGTGTTGTATTTTTGCTTATTAAATTCCTGATCTAAAAATTAACAAAATAGCTAGGAAATAATTGTGTTAAGTCACCAACCAGAAGCATTAACATTTTATAATTAACACATTTGTTTCTAAAATAAGTTGTTACTTCTTTTATGTCATTGGAATCTTTGATCATTCATAGATATTTATATGCTATCACCCATTTAAATTTAAGTTCTATGATAATAATAAAGGATCACAAGGTTACTATTATAGATATTCTCAATATGCATTACTTATCTTATTCTAGGTCAAATGTCTCATTCATAATGAGGGAAAATCTACATGGGCCAACTAGTGAAATTAGATCTATTTTCCATAATGCTTTAATGGATGCTTATAACCTGCTCCACATTCTCCTTTTCTTTGTCATAGGCAAAGTGAATGCTTGCAATCCTAGTAGAATCTTGCTTGACACCTATTGAAAGCTCCTGCTGCCACCCATTACTTCTCTAAATTTACGCTATATGCTACCAAAATCGACCCATTTTTCTTCTTCTTTCACACTCCACATATTCTTCCACAATTCTCTTCTCCTTTTCTTGTCTCCTTGCAATTGCCCTTCCTTCATTCCTTTGTCATGCCCTCGCTGTGAAGACATACCCTCATCCAATCATAGCACTCAACCTAGGAAAGGGAGATTAATAAGCAACAACACCAATTACTAATATGCAGTGATTCCACCAAGGAGCGATTCACCAAGAATTAATAATTAAGAGAGTTGAGGCACAACAATTTACCAAGAATTAATTAATTAATGATTAAGTGGGTTGAAGCAACAATTGGAAATAAAAGATAGTGATAATAATAATTAAGGCAAAGATTATATTATATCATAAAAGAGAAATGGTTATATTCTACATATGCAGTGATTAAGATTTAAGAAGCCAGTGATTTACTTTAGACCAATTAGTAGTATTGGAAATAAAAGATAGTGATAATAATAATTAAGGCATAGATTATATTATATCATAAAAGAGCAATGGTTATATTCTACATATGCAGTGATTAAGATTTAAGAACCCATCAATTCATCTTAGGGAAATTAGTAGTATTAAAAGAGGTAAGGCAACACTTAGTATTAAAAAGATATTAAATTAAAATTAAAGGCTTCATATCAACGATTAAGGGAATAGTTGTGACTCTTCTAAAAAGGCATTAATAATGAAAAGGTATGACTCCCAAGAAATGAAAGATATATAGGGAGGTTAATTCATTTGGTGAAGGCATCCATGCGGATGAATTAAGCGGATTGGGAAAAGGAATAAATTATAAGATATCTATTGGATTGAGTATAATTGCCAAGAATATATTTGGAAAGTAAGTTTATATATAATTATAACTAGCACTTGCATCGAAGGGGGTGCAAGGGTTACGCCGATAGGAAAATATAGAGTAGTAAGAAGGGGAGTGATGTGCAGTGTATCATTTTGTTTAATTTTGTATTTTTTTTTTACAAACTGGATTGAATACATATTTGGAGATAGAGGCAGAAACCAATAAAAGAACAAAATATACATTACGAAAAGAAAATGGGTGTGTAAACATATCAGAATAAAGAAGTAAACATAAAATGTGTTAATCCATTTTGTTTGGATTATGTAGGAAAATTGTAGTAATATGTAGAGAACACCTTTGACACATTTTGCGTACTCCCAAATATATACAATTTTGTAGAATTTAATACAAATTGTTTGTGATATATATTCTATGAAAATAATATATGTGTAAACTAAGATGTCGTAATCATCTAAATAGACAAAAAATAATTTATAATATGAGTTGATGATCTATAAGAAAGCTTTTAGTATATGCCCCTAGTTTGTGGTAGTGTACGGAATGCAACAAGTGGATGCATGGGTAAATGAATGGATGAAAGGATATGCAAGGCATGTAATGGCAAGGATTACAATTTGGAATGTGGATGGTCATTTGGATATGGTGAATGATAGTGACCCATGTCAAGAATTTTACCATAAGCAAGTGTTAAGTGTACACTAAACGTTGATGAAGATCAAGAAGATTTGAAATATGTATGGCGATTGGTGAAGTTGGATTTGATATATGATTCATGGATACATTATGGATTGGGGTAAGATGCTTCTACCTGGTTTGGCGCATGTAGATGCTTGAATATACATTTGACACCTTTCTTGTCACTATAGTGGTTTTAAATAAAGGACAATTTTCCTTCTGAACTTTTTTTTTTCTTTTTTTCTTTTTTTCTTGAAGTATATTTTTTTTGCTTTGCAAATATTGTAGTGAACCTCATCTAGATGCAAACATCGCGATAGGGAGGTAGTAGAGTCCTTATGATAAAGAGTTGCTTTCAACACATGATTAATGCAAGATTTGGCTATTATGGATGTGAAAGTTTTTGGTGGTGTACTTTGAGAGATACGTGATGTAGATTGTTAGCTTGATAGATTGCATCTTTTTTTTTGCAAAACTGGGGATATGAGCAATGGTAGGTGCGATTGGAGCTTTGGTTAGGACAAACATTTTTGATATGTCTTGTAGGTTGCTTTTGAATCTTTCCTGTACACTGGTGGACTTTTTTGATGGATGAAATTCCCTTATTTATTTTTTCCCCATAGTTTCTTTGACTAATGAAGATTGATAGGGATCAATTTTTTTTAATTTTTCTTGGCTATCCATATTAATTTTTTTTGTCCATTTTTCTTCAATGATTACTTTAGTGCAATCATTTTTTCCTTTCTTTGATATAGCATGTTCTCATGTGGGTGGTCTTGGTTTATGGATGGGATGATGTGTGGATGAAGATTTAAGATATGAATAGTTGTAGCATTGGTAGCAGTTTTTTTATCATAAGGACTGTACATTCTCCCCATGTTGGCATTTGCACTAGACGAAGTTCCCTCTGGTGTTTAAGAGGTACCTCTATTACTTGATTTCCATAAAACAAAAGAGTTGTGCAAGATTGCTAATATCTAAGAGTATAAGAATCTTGATCATTGATAATAATATGTAGAGTAGGAGACCCTTTGTTTCTTGCAAAATATCTACATGTGCATTTTAGGAGGAAGCATCTCAAGGGTAGATGGAGGAGTGGGTGGTATGTGGAAATGATTATAATTTGCACCATATTGTGTGGATTAGGCATTTTTTATTAGATCATGGTAGTATTTTGGAGGTAGGATTCATGATCTTGTTCTACATAGTGTTGTCTTCAACATGCTTTGGTTCTTGACATGGAGCAATTTGAAATGATGGCAATATTTTCAATAGGCATGGGAATTGGCTAAAAAATCTATTGATTTTGAAGTGGGCTTGGATAATGGAAATGATAGTGTATGTACTTTAGTAAGAGGTTTTTAGCATACTTTGGGGAAAATTCTTTAGACTGAAGCAACCGTTGTAGGAGTATATGATTTTGGAACATCCACCTGCACGTGTTTGCAAATGTGGTATTAATATCGAAACAATAATATGTATTATATTTATATGGTAAAGAGACAATTAAACTAATTCAATGTATTGAGAGAGTGGTGTGTTTATGTATGTGTACCTATACTCATCATAAAGAGAGAAGACGTAGACGAAGCTCTTCTTTTTTCCTGATAATTGTGTATGGATTGTTCTTCATTCTTGAGTATCGATCAAAGGAAAACGGAGGTTCGATCCTAAGTCCATGTATTGATTTAACTCTAGATATAGCTGTAAAATTCAATCCATGTCTTTCTTTTTCACCTATATTGATTGTTGCTCTTTCGATTGTTAATCCTTGGGATTTATGTATTGTAATTTCCCATGCCATGCATAGTGGTAACTGCCTATAAGAACCTAGAGATATAGGTGAAATTGGAATAGTTGTTGGAGCATGTATAGCCCAAGGTGGGCCACTGTATGTATCAAATTTAACTACTACATATAACGGTAAGTCTGGTGGTTTAGAGCTTTATGTGTATACAATATCTAAAACCTCTCCAAGAGAACCATTAACAAGGCCTGCTTGAGTCCATAGGTTTTTAGTTAGCATGATACATTGGCCTCGACACAATAGGAGTTCACGGGGTAGTTGGTCAGCATCATTGTCCATGTTTGATTTTGTGTTTGTTTTTATTGCAATACTGAGTGCAATAGGAAGATTTAACAATTGTATCATTTTTTGTTGTGTGTTTCTACTAAGTTATTGGTCGGAAATAGGTGCATTGATAGGTCAAAAGACTTGTTTTCATTGTTTGATAGCATTGTGTTTGTGTGACTCATTAGTAGCTCCCAATCTTGTTCATTTTGTTTTGCATTGTGAATGTTTTGTAGAGTTCTTTGGAAATCAATTTGGGCTTGACTGTCCCCATGTTGTTGAAATATTTGTTCTAGTGTGACAATAATAGTGAAGTGTTCCCATAGGGCTTTTGCATCTATGTGGGAGGCATATATAGGTTTATCCATAACAGGGGGTAGTTGTGCAAAGTCGCCTACAAGAATGATGGATATTCCACCGAAGCACAAGTGTTGTCGGTGGGGGAAATCCTCATGTAGCCTAGTATCAATTTTCAAGAGTAATTTTGGCACTATAAAGCTCATCTCATCAATGAGAAGGTATTTTACATGTCTCATATTTTGTTGGAACATTGCTAGTGATTGACCCTTCAATGGTTGCATTTATTTGATTGGAATCTTTAGGGTTGAATGTATAGTTGAGGCATGTATGTTGAATGTTGCAATTCTTGTAGGAGCAACAACAAGGAGCGAGCTATGTTGTGGTACTAAATTAGAAAAGGAGCCTTTAATGCAATGAATAAGATAGGATTTCCTAGTTCCCGCAATGCCTTGTATGATCATGTGCAAGGGTTTTTGAAGTTGATGAGCACTACAATGGTCCAACAAAAGTGTAAGAGCGAGTTTTTGTTTGGGAGAGAGTGGATATGGGAGGTTGTGAAGCTCAAATGGTGTTGGCTCATCATGTTGGTTCACTTTGAACATTGTGCTTATGAAATGCTCTGCAGTTTCATGTAAAGCTTGTGGTATTGTACTGTCATTCCACTTGTTGCAATTGTCAAAGTCACGGCTTCCAAGCATATCAAGGGAATTAAGATTTCCACTAGTACCAAGACCCAATTGTGATAGGAACTCCCATTCATTTACTTGTATTGTATTTTCTATATTGTTTTCATTTTCTAGTTCATCTTTCACTTGATCTATTTCTTTATCAAGTACACGATCAATATGCCACACATAGTATTTAAGTCTATTCATCTCCCTCCAATTTGAAACAATTATTTCTTTCTCGATACCAATATTTGTCTCAATGTTGCGAAATTTCTTGTATAGAAGTTATTTGCTCCAGCAAAATGTCTCAAAAAGTTTTGAATCCTCCTTTGGAATAGCAGTAAATCGGGGGAAGACACTGATAATTGCCTTTTATTTCCTTGCTTTCCACTTGGATTGTTTGTGACTTGAAGAGAATGAGAATGATCGTGTAGATTCAAGTAGTGTTATTGTTTCCATTTGAGGAGGGTGTTGTGTGTATAATTGGAGGTAACTTTGCTACAAAGTATTTTTCGTATGGGTTTGTCCTAATTTGGTTGAAAACTTTACGACCAACATTAAGCACCATAAATTCACAATTGCAAACAAGGGGTAGCTTTTGCAACATGTGGCATGTTTCTTGCGCACCTATGTCACGATCAACAACAATCTCAGACATGAATTTTCTATATGCTTTAAGCACTTTGTCTTGGGGTGGTTGCTTGCGACATATGCGTGTCAACATATCAATATAGCTTTCAAATTTTCTTTCTACCTTTGCAGCATATTTTGCAATGTACTTTAGAACTAGTGTTTTTGAGAGCACAAGATGACAATCCATATTTTCTCTCCATATGGAGAGCATCTCTGTACTATGTATATTCAACCTATCATCATTATGTGCAGGGGAAAAGGTTTTTTTCCCGTTATCATCGCTACACAATGAAGAGGTTGTGCATTCAATCCAGGGTGCCTTATATCGACACTCAATGGTGTTTCCTTTCTTTCAAAGGCAAGTTGATTATGAACATTTGGTGTGTCTCTGAACTCTTCATAATTGAAAAGTGTATTTGTAGCTAAGATTTTAGGTGTTGTTAATAAGCATGGATTGTCTTGTGAAGACCGATGGCGTGTATTGTTCCTATCTCCTAGATTTTGAGGATTCCAAGCACTAACATATTTGTCAAAGAACGTTTTTGCTATGTCAACATTTTCATGATTGGTCCAGTCAAGTTTGTCCATGTTTGGTGCACCTTCAAGCCAAAGGAATCCATGTACATGTGCAGACCCTCAATGTTACCCTCAATGTTGCCACTCATATCTATACCAGTAGTTTGTTGCACAGTAAAGCTTCTCTAAGACCTCTTCACAAAATATTGTGAATCGTTGATGCAAGTATAAGGAGGTGGTATGTGGGTTTGTAACAATGTTATCTATGCGATCTTTATTGTTTCTTGATGTTGGCGTTGGCCCCTTTGAAAACAATTGGTGTAAATCAGGCCATTTGGTATATGCAGCACTTAATGTGAAGAATAGTGTGGGGGAGCCTATTTGGTTGATCATGTGTGACAATTCTCCATGACACTTATTCCAATATGCTCATGTGCCTCTAAGGGATGATTCATAATGCATCAATTGTTCAATTATTTTAGTGTCAGGTAACTATTGTATATGGAGACAAAGACTATCTATGGTGGTTGGTATGCAGTCCTCAACATTTTCTCGACAAAACAAAGAGGCAAATACCTTTGGCTTCGATGGCGATTAACAGTTCAAGACAAAAATATCTAAACCTTGATGCCTTCCAAATCTATTATCATGAAACCTATTGGTGCAACACATATTCACATGCATTTCAACTTGTCTATAGCGTAGGTTGTAAATGTAGTGCTCTACCATTAGGAAATAGTGAAGGAAAATCCATGTCTAAAAAGTCCCCTTAGTAGTGTATTCATTAACTGCGAGGTCTCAAGTGTTGGCCAATCAATAATGGTATCATTTTTCATCCTCTAACTTGTAGTGTTTCTTTATTAATTTTAGCGTGTGTAAAGTTACCTCAGATATCGGATTGACTCTTGCTATAAGAATTTCTTCAACTTGTGTTAGTGTTTGTAGCTCGTACAGTTGTACTCCTGGGTCCATAAAATTGGTTGATGAGAGGCGATGTCTTCCTTTCTCATGAAAGCATCTTAAACAAACTAGACCAATTTGTGTTGAGTTTGTGTGCATGCCTGGGTAGCATTCATGGAAAACTGTGCAAGTTGGAAAGTTTGATAGTTTATCTAGTCTTGATCGAAATTGTTTGGAAGCCTCTAAAAAAAAAATTGTGTTTGTGGTAAGCTTGTTGGTTGTTGTTGAAGAGTGTGGATTGTTTCATATGGTGTACTTTTATATGGTTCAATGTTGTGTTGGCTTGACGTAAAGGAGTTTGGTGTGTTGGATTGTATTGTTTGTTTTCCTATGTGTTGCATATGACAAAAAATGTTGATTTCTTCTTGATGTTGAATATAGTAGTTATGGCTTCTTTTATGACATTGTATGTTTTGTGGGGTGGAGGTCACCATCTGTAAATGAAATAGGAACTACAATCATCAAATGTAAAATTATAAATACATACAAAATTTAAAAGCTAAACAGTCATGATACAAGTTCTTCAATCATTCTATTTTTAAAAATACTTGAGATACAATTCATGCCCTATCAGTTCATAAGTAATTTGGTGGAAGAGATTACTCATATAATTTCCCTAATATAAATATATTCAATACACATGTGACTTTGAGATTCCATGTATGAAGTCAAAAGTATAGAAAGTATACTATATAAGATGCTTCAAAGTTGTATATACATTACATAAGCGCTTGAGCTAGTTCTAAGCACTAGCACTATGACATATATCAGTGATTCCACCCAACATGAGTGAATTCTCTGCGACAAAATCTATCTCATCCACCTTTGTGATTGTTGATTTTACTCATGGTTGAGCAACACTTGTATCATACGAATTTTTGATTGTGAAGATAAATTACTTGAATAACACCCCTTTTACTATGGTTTTAGCTTCAGTTTCTTTTCCAACATTGAACTGTAGCATGTATAAATTATTTGCAGACATTCCAAGAAGTTTGGTGGTTGGTTCTTTGAAAACAACAACCCATAATATTCATGTATGATTTGTGATCTTTAGCTTGAGTATGTATTTGTAGGTACATGTAGCAATTGTAGCTTTGCACTTCGAACAATACCATGTTTGATCATCATTTTGTACAACCTTTTTTTTACATTGTTTTCCATCTAACTCAAGGGGGCAAGATGGATAGCATAATGAATTTTTTTTTATGAATTGCACGGTTGCTTTTAAAGTGCATTGGATAGTTTTTTTCGCATTGGTAGTTTTTTGTTCAATATCAACAATTGTTTTCCTCGCCAGCAAAAGAGGTCCATCCAACGGCTATGTATTGGATGGAGTGACATCAGTTCCATTATGTTCAAACCATGATGTGAGTTGTTTTGCCTCCCCTATTCTTGGGTTTATGAATAGGTAGGTGCTTGCCAAAGTGCTTATGACCTTTCCATTATACTCAGTGACACAAACATTTTTTATTGCAAGCACAACATGTTTTAAGTGATACATCTCCTATAGTTGTTTTCCTTCCTTTTCAGTAGTTGGACCCCATAAAGTAATATTAATGGTAGATGAAGAGATATATATCAATTTAATGCTCCTTCGAAGAACTTTAGTCCCATCCCTTCTCCTTATGGTTGAGCTAGGGTCCACACATATGACTATTCTAATAACATCAACAAGGATATTATTGTTTAGTTGTAAAATTTCCTTCAAGGGCATGAAAGAGAACCTATGTTTGGGAATTGTAAGGTCATCTTCTGAGAGAGAAATTTTGGAATCCTCAACTAAACAAATTTCAAGCTGACTATTTAGTTTGTTGAACATCCTATTAGCTGACTTAATAGTTCCACCAGATATTGTATATACTTCTCCAAATTGAACTTTCATGTAATGAAGGTTTGCAACTTCATTAAAACAAGTTACACGTATTTTAGTTCCCTCACAATCAACAATATCAAATGAAAAGACTTTCCCTTGTCCCTTTTGTGTGTTGAAGTGGTGCATTTATTTTTTAATGGTAACACGACCCTTTATAAGCCACCTTGTCTGGAATGGATTCAAATTTCTAATAGGAGTAGTATTGGAGGGAATGTCTTTCTTTTGTGGGGATGAGCACAATCCAAAAAGTGTCCTATGAGCAGGTGGCTTTGTTACCATATCGCTATTACTAATGCTTGTAGATGGTGCAGTTGAGCTTGTAGCATTTATTTGGTGGGCTTGTTCTTCAAATAGATAGGCAGGGTGACCAATGATATCATGATGCAAACATGCAATTTCTATTTCGGAGATGACAATCCACCTAAAAAGGTTAAATGAAAAATTATTTTGAGTAGGAACAACTGTGACATACTGGATAAAAGATGGTAAGCTAGAAGATGTTATTTGGAATTTTTTAGAAGAGCATGGAAATATGGTGGCTCACCTTGAATTGCAAAGAACAGAGCACCTGTAGCCTATGAGTTTAAGTATTGATCCCTTTTGGAGTTCTTTTGAAGCTATGTATTGGTTGTACTTTTTTGGAAGTGTAGCCTCCTGCTATGTACCCCATCAAAGAGTTCTACTCTATATCGATCACCCAGTTCAAGGCCATGCCTAAATAGTGCAAACTCTAGTACATGTAGATGGGGTTGCAAGTCTAGGTTTCCATCATTCATCATCTTGATTGCATTGTCGGTCAAGGAATATTTTATCACAAGAGGTGGTTGTGGTACTATAATACTATTATCAAGGCTTGTAGATGTGGCATGTACTTGTTGGGTTTTTTCTTCAGAAAGGCAGGCGGGTTGGCCAATGATATCCCGCTACAAACATGTGATTTATAATTTTAATATGACAATCCACCTATAAGTGTACAATAAATAAGTATTATCAATAGGACACGATTTGACATAGAGGATTCAAAAAATGATAATTTGTAAGTTATGATTTGGCATATTGCAAAAGAGCATTGACATATTGCGGCTCACCTTGAATTGCAAATAACAGGTCAACTGTATTTAATGAGTTTAAGTATAGAGCCCTTTTGGAGCTCTTCAGAATCTATGTAGTGGTTGTATTGTTTTGGAAGTGTACCCTTCCACTTGTGCACCCCATTGGAGAGTTCTATTATATAGTGATTTGTTGGTTCAGGCCCATGGACAAACATTGAGATATCTATTGCTTGTAGATGGGGTTGCAAGTCTACGTTTCCATCATTGATCAACTTAATTGCATTCTCAGTCAAAGAATACATTGTAACAAGAAAGCGCACCAAGCCTTGCAAAAGTAAATTGCAGGTGGCAACTATTACTTACTATAAATGGCATAAAAGCATACCTTGTGAAGTAGGAAATGAATATCTTCTATAGCCAACAAAATATAGCTAACTAATTTGATAATAAATGCAAAATCCACAATCTAGTTGATTGGGACCATGCAATCACTAGTTTACATTAAAGTGTGCAAAAGATTTATATAGTGTAAAAGTAATTTAAGAATAATACCTATAAATGTGATTTTGTATAGGTATGTATATGAAAGTATTGGCCTTTGGAAGTAGCTTTCTATATTGGTAAGAACAAACAAAGAGAAAGTGTAGTGAGTAAAAAAGTTAGTTCATTGTATTAATTTGTCTAAGTAAATTCCAAACACTATAAATCTTTGAATATGCATTCAATGCTAACGTCACAAGAAGAAAGGTGCTTTGGAATAAATGAATATAACAGTAGTGCACTATTAGCAAGGGATAAACATTGAAGGAACATACAATAAAATTAAAGAAAGTTACCTGGTTTGCAATTGTACTATTCATTTGAGGTGCAATGGAATTAGGAAATATAACTATAGGTTATAGTAACTGTGTTAAGTGAATGAGCCTAACACATTTATCCTATTATACAACACCGTCTCATTTAAATCTCAGTAAATTTAGAAGACCATAAGAAATTCACAAATAGAATATATTACTCAAAGACTTATTATGTATGTTAAGCTAATATACTACAAATGTGGTATATTTTAGAAGAATGGACTTTGTTTATAATAATAGTTTACTATAAGGAATTTAGGTGCAACAAAGAGACAACTATTGAAGGGGACATATAGCATTTGTTCGCGATATATACTAAACAAGTGCTATAAATGAAATGTTTGTAAGCACAATGGTTATATTATAATTAGATGAAGTTAAATGAGATCAGGATTACAATATGTTATAAATAAACTACTATTCTTCATTATATGTAATCGAAGATATCATTTTTTTTTTTGGAATTGAAACATATGGGTTAAGTACAAAGATACAGAGCAAAAGCAAAAGGCAAGAACAAAGCTCCAATATTATAACAAGTAGCACATACTATGTGTATATATTTATGAAGAAAAAGTGTGTTACATGGTATTGTAGTAGATGACATATTGTATTTTTTATCACATATCAAAGTTCCTTATTCATAGTATATTGAAGCTTAGATTTCTTTTTGGGATTTACAAAATTTCTAACTATCCATAAGTTGGTAAAAACTGTAGTTACATGGTTATATGACATACTATATACACAGTTACAAGGAGAAAGTGTATTAGACATCATTCAAGTAGTTCTAAAATGCTTCTTTTATGTAGATAGAACCACCTTATCTGTAAAGCTCATATGCTTTCATTTCATGGAGGAAAGTGCAAAAGGAACCCAACTTCTCACAAGTTGAGTGGAATTCATGTACTACAACTTCCATTGATTGAATGTCACATTCTTGCACACTTTGGATGTTTTAGGCAGTGGCCTTCCCTTATTGTACCAAGTCAAGGCAACTAACAGTAATGTCATTTGCAAAAGCTTGAATGTGGCTTGTAGAAGTTGCATTGCAATTGATCGACGGTGAAGAGTTGTTTGACAAAATAGGGCCATTGGAACTACTCGAGATTCCAATAATCTCATTAGGTTGATGTGAATTGTCCATTCCTGAATGAAATTACATTTTTAAAATGAAAAACATTATACTGTATGTTTAATATCCTAAACAAGTGGTAAAACTTATACATAGAAGAATAAGTAAGAATTTATAAAAGAAGTTAACAGATGTTTATTTGCATGCTAATTTAAGATAGTTTCTTAAAATTTAATAACTATTGGAAAGGAATTCCAGTGTATTGTAAATGTTATTTGCATGTTAATCTAAGATAATGTCTTACAAATAAATAACGATTGGCAAGGGATGTTAGGTTGTCCATAACTGTGATTTGGACATCATTGAAAACCAAATTTATAATAAATATTTGTTACTTTGCTTTTATGGATATAAGTTTGGGTTCTTGTTGGATTCAATCATACGAACCATGAGTGTTTTCCTGATGGAGTGACAGGTGTCTATAATAGAAATTGAGTAAAAAAAAGTTTCCATGATATAGTACAAATTGAGTGAAAATAATATAATAGAAAAATAAATACTAAAAGAAATATAATATAATATGAATACTACATATAAGTTTGTTTGTAAGTGTTTATAATAGAAATGTAGTAAAAATAATATAAAAAAGAAAAAGTTACACTATGCAAGACAAGTTTGCATAATGTATCTAATCAAATAGAAAAATAAAATATACTTAAAAAATCTTTTAACTATTTAGGGTAGAATTATGTAGAAGAGATCAAATATAACAAAATATAATAAATATAATTATAAATTTGTACACTATTTGAGTTAAATTTAGAAAAAAAAATATTTGAATATAAAAAATAGAATGCAATTTAATATTTTATCCTATCTGTATTGTATTTTTATCTGATATAGACTTGACTAAAAGGGATCAAATATAAACTATACACTATACTATATTTGTAAACTATACTATACACTATACTATATTTGTAAACTATACTATACACTATACTATATTTTTAAAATATTTGTAAACTATTTGTCTAAAAGGGATCAAATATAACAAAGTCAAATATATATAATTATAAATCTGTATACTATTTGAGTTAGTTCTAAATAAAAAATTATTTAAATATAATAAGTAAGATGTAATTAAATATTTGTTCCTATTTGTATTTTATTTTTACCTAATGTATAGAAGTGAAAACATATCATTTTATCTTCATGATATATTTTAGTTCTTTATCAAAAATTTTAAAAATTAATCTAAACAATATCAAATTATTTAAATATTGATCAATTTCATTAAAAATTAATCATTTCATATTTTTTATTTCTAGGATATATCTTTTATTTTAGTAGTTTTAATTCATTAATTATTTCATTTATAAAATTATATTTCTATTTATATCTAATTAATTTTTCTTTAAATCATTATGATTTTTTTTAAATGTCTCAAAATAATTATAAATCCTATTACAAATGGATATTTTCTTTTTATTATTTTTATTATTATCTCTCTTTCACTAAAACTACTCACAAATTAGATTATCATAATATGTTTTAAATTACCAAAAACAGCCCAACTTATCATTTATAAAAAAGAAGATGAACAATTGTTTGAACACCCCCATAGAAAGATTTTACATTTATCATGCCTCTAAGTTGATGTATATGTGTAGCCTTCATTTCCTTCTTAAGGAGAGCAAGTAAATTGAAAGATTAGAATATAGAATTTCATAACATTTTATTATCATTTATTTAAGATTTATTTTATTATTTTAGTGCAAGGTTAAACATAATAAACCTAAACCTTTGACACCATTTTTTACATAGATTTTTTTCCAATATATGTTAAGGTGAATTTGTTTGAATCCTGAAACTACAATTGTCCGTACAGGGTCAGTTTCTTTGTTCACGCAAACACTTGGTTAAAGCTTATTCAACTATATATATACATTATTAATAGTTCTAATTTAAACGTGTTTTGGAAGTTAATAAAACAAAGTTGGTTCATATACAAGTCTGGGTAATTTTTTTTGTTTAAGATTGCATTGTGAGATTTATGTAAAATTTTAAATATCTTGTCCAGCTTTAAATCTTTTATTTATTAACATTTTAACATTCTAAGTATTTATTTAAAATTTTAATTATTGTCAATGATTTTTTATTTATTTTTAATGTAATTTTTAATTTATTATTTTTTAATATTAAATATTAAATATTTATATGTAAGGATTATGTCAATAAATATATATATGTTTAATATATATAATGTATAAAAAGTAAAATATTTATCAAGATAAATTTATGTATTTCATTTTTTTATTGTAAAAAAAATTATTTTATTTATATTAATTTCAAACAATTGTTTTTTTTTTAAATCTATTTTTTTTTAAAAATATTTAAAAATAATAAGTAAAATGTAATTAAATATTTTTTCCTATTTGTATATCTATAATAAGAATAAAGACAGCTTAGTCAATAACATTAGTGAAAAACTATATGTTCTACATAAAATAAAATAAAAATATAAAATTTCAAACTATTGACTTTTTTTTAATTTATTTTAAATTAAATTCAAAATTTGGATACCCCTAGCTGTTCAAGATAACTCTTAATTATGACCATGATAAATATTGATTCGCTGTGAGATTACATACTTCTCACACTTCGTAATATGATTTACAAAGATAACTATTTTCAAGACTATGAACACAAAAATAATTAACAAAAATGAAATTTCATTCTGGGTAAATTTTTATGATTTCTCCCTTGAATTTATATCCAGTGTGCAGATATTTGCCCGTAACTAGGCATAAGGCACTCATTTTCACTTAGTCTTCTGGAAGCATATTTATATAGGTAATCATCAAATACAAGTTACAGCCTCACAAGTAGTTCCTAGGTGGCCCAATCAACACTAAACATTCAATTCATTAGGCCCAAGCCTTGCTACATATATAACATTGCTGCCCTTTTAGCCTAGTATTGTTTATTTGCATAAAGTCATTTCAACCTATACACATAAATTTATATTGCTATGGTTACCAATGACAACAGGGGGGATAAAATAGAAGTTATTCCTGGTTGTTTGACCATTCAAATGAGTGTTAGAATGAAGTTTTTTTTGTTCATCAATGCAGAGATTACAGGTGTCTCTGTTGTCTATGTTCATAGAAATGCCTAAAGCAGAGATTATTCTTGAATCGTTCCCTGACATTAGCACGTGGCCATGTAGAAAAGAGAATTGTTTCATATTTAATATGAGAAAAATGGAAAAGCTAAATAATAAAACACACTTAAAATCAAAATGTTAAAAAACAGTTAAGTTTCTTAAGAAATAAGCTTGTAAAATCTCTTGTCTTAGCATCTACCTGCACTTACCTGCACTGTCTGAATGCCACATGCTACTTAATTGCCTACCTTTCATCTACCTCTTGCCACTTGCCTACCCTTTGTGTTGCTTCTTCAATCGCCCCATCTGCATGCCTCCCATGTACACAAAGGAGAGCATTTTTTTTTCCCTTTGTCTTTAGATGGAGAAAGTGAATGAGCTCAACCAAGTTTTCCAGTCGCCTCACCAGTTGATACAGATCCTCCAAATGCTATATTTTTTTTATTGATGTCATCTAGAAGCAACTTGATCATCTTGGGCAATGCTCCCCTGTCTCACTATACCAGTTACTGTTAGGTCTTCTGTTATTTTTCAATAAACTGTATCCAACGAACAACCGAGAGCTTTGTTACAGTTCTCCAAAATTCATAGTACTACAATGCGTCTTAATCTCTAAAAGAGATGTATTAGCTTTGTTCTGTAGGAAGTGTTGGCCAAGCACACAAAATGTGTTTTAAGAATTAGCACTACTGTAATTGTACCTTCTTTTTGAGTTGAGTTAGAGTTGGGTAAGATAGAGCCTCTTCTCCTTTCTTTCTTCAGTTTAGGTTTTGTTAAAGTCGTGTTGAGTTGCTAAAATCAATTGAAAGGAATCTATTATTGTTGCCAAGTTTTTTTGACCCAATGGAGGCCATAATATGATTATCAGATCTATTCAAAAAAATAAATTTATTCATGTGGAAACGGAAATTATCTCATTACAATGTTGGTGTGCTTTTATAGTAATTGTTGTCCATCATTCATCCATACAACGATAGGAGCACTAGCACAAAGGTCTTTTAAAAGTATTTGTAGCACAAGCGTTTATGAGGATCCTAAAACATTAGACTCGATAATATATTATTATCTGTGTTGTATTTAGATCTGAATAATGCATCCTCAAACTTCACCGCCAAGTATCTAATTGGTTCCTGAAATATTTTAATTTTAAAAAAAATAATCTAAACAATATCAAATTATTTAAATATTGATCAATTATATAAAAAAATTTAATCGTTTCATATTTTTTATTTCTAGGATATATCTTTTATTTTAGTAGTGATGTCTATCTTTTTATCCAATCTGTATTGTTCTCCTTAAATTTTGAGATAGTGTTACTTTTTAATACCACAGATACCAATAAGGGCATGTGCGACACTGCAGCATCTAAGTTTTCAATGAGATGCTTCGGTGAGAGTGTGCAAGGCCCATTTTAAATTATAGAAAAACCATCTCAATATAAAGCTTCACTGGGAGCATCTAAAAATTTCATCTAGAATAGTCAATTGTGGAGAGTGTTTTTTGGAAAAACGAGATTTACGATAGACTGCTTGTTGGAAAAATGGACGAGGGAATTTGGGCGATGGCAGCTGAAGCATTTTTTATAGGTGAGCTTAGCATGGACGCTCGAGGTGCTTCAATCCACCAAAATAGCGCAGCCAAAACAAACTAACTAAAGTGCAAGCCTGTGACTACTGGTGGTATAGGATGGTAACTTTTAAGCAACAAAGAATAGAATAGATGAAAGAGGGATAGTTGAACGGGTGAACTATGGGAGAATGAAAAACTAAGCGACACCAAACTTTGACAACAGTTAGAGATAAAATGTTTTATGTTCAAATAGTAAGGAGAGTCGTTGATTCCTAACAACTACCAAACTTCAATGAAAGTTGGAAGGTGGAGATTATCGTGCACTGCGTGGTCTGCAATCTGCGTAGATTCTTTATCCTGATGCGTCCCCTATCTTCTGCGTAATCTCCATGTGTAATGTGGTGCAAGACGTATGGCTGCTTTGAGTACTAGTCTCAATCAAAGCTGGCGTTCATTCTTCTTGTTGGCAATATAAGCGGTGATTTACCAGATATTTGCCAACTGCAGTAAATGAGTAGGGTGGAAATTTGATGGCAATTGATATTTATGGAAATTGATGGCGGTTGAAATTGTTGTAGGCTTCTTACGAGCTGGCGAATGATATTTTCAGACTGTATAGAAATTCAATTCTGGAAGGTACGTTGTGCATCCCATTAAGTTACCTTCATTTAAACCATCCTCCAACAGATGGTGAATCATTAGTTTTGCATTTAATTCAAAGACACTACAAGTACCAACAACTACTGGAAGACACTTCAGCGCTTCAACTTGCCTCTGACACAGCCTTCCCGGAATTGCAAGCATTTAACTCAATCTACCTATTGCCAGAATATCTCATCGACAGTGAAGTTTACCTGCATTCTAGGAAAAAGTTTGATGGAAAACCATAGTAGTTTCGCAGTGTGAGACTTGTTTCCGGCTGAAAGCCCATGCAATATATAGCCTATCGGCTAAATATATACATACATATATATGTCCATATAAAGTGATTATTAAAAGATTGAAATTAATTAGAAATAATTATATATGTATATTTGTATGAGATATATATACATTATATACAATCATGCAATAATGATACTTGCATCAATTATTAATTCTTATTAGTAATTATCCATTGATTTAATCTACTAGTTTCCCTATAAGCAATCATGTGTAGGGTTGGCAAGAAAACATGCTAGAGAAGGGCAATATAGGTTCTCACAATGTATGTACACCACCATAAGATGGATGGAATTGTCTTGGTTGGATGTTCCTGCCTCTTGGGTCCAAGGGGGGTATGAGCATTCCCTTGGGCTTAATTGTGATGAATAGTGTATAGGTTCTCACAATGTAAGTGCACCACCCTAAGTTGAATGGAATTGTCTTGGTTGGGGGCCAAGGGGGGTATGAGCATGACCTTAGGCTTAATTGTGATGAATAGTTTTTCTAGCGCCCTATCATGCATCTCTCTCCAATCCCTACCATGATTGGTTATTGGAAAAGATTCTATAGATTGGATTCAAGTTTAAGTTGTTATTCATTATTTCATAAATGTTAATAGTTCATTTATTCTTTAGTTCAATATCTATTATCTAATTTATTGTTGAATAATTACTTGTAACACAATTTTATGTTGTGTAATTGTCTCTTAAGGCAAATTCAGGCATACTCCAAGTAGGGAACATTACATTGTTCCTCCCAGTTCCACACTTCTACAAAAGAGTCCCTTGTGAACCCTTCCACGAACTCCAACCATTTGGTCAAGACTATGGCCTCCCTAGGTATCACACATTTATTTGATGGGAAGCCATGGATAACCACCCCATATTGTATACTAAGGATTTCCATGATTTGCACTGCCTCTCCTTTTTGTTTTCATGGAAGCCTGCAACCTGTTCTCACACCCTCACTTCTACACAGGCAGGGAGGATGTTGTCAAAGGTTGTAGAATCTAGCTTTCTATGCCTCCAACTGTATTTTCTCAAAAGTTTCTAAAGCATTTTCAACAAACTTGCTTCATGAGTATCTTGCAATATTTGCATTCCATGAAACCATGTTTATTCTCCTTGCCCATGCTTTTTCCTTTGCCTTCCAAACTGTCACACCCAACTCTTGCTCGTGTTTGCAATCTTTTCCTTAGCTCAGTTTTCCCAAAGATTGGTTGACCCCCTTCATACGTGTCCTCTACATTCTTCTCACATTTTCTCTTCACCTTCCTTCTCTCATGCATTCTCTCCCTCCTATCCCAAGATTCTTCATCTCTCTGTTCACACCTTACTCTACATCTTTTTTTGGTCTCTCTATTTTCCAACCCAAACTTATTGAGAAACTAAGGGGGTTGCCATGATTTGAAGTCTTCCTTCTTCATTTTTTCCCATGCAGCCTACCATCTAGAAGCTCTTGGAGCTGGGACGCCATGCCTCTTAATGGCACGGACACTTCTCCTTTGACCCATGTCCCTCTCCTCTTTAATAATATTTGTCTCCAATGAATTCCTTCCTTGCTGGTCATGGGCTCCATCAACAATCTTATTTTATTATTTCTTTGACCACATGACGTTGTCATGCAAGATGACCTTTTTACGAGGATGTGATAGTGTATACATGAACGTGTCCCCAATTATGTATAGTGTGGTCTATAAATTTAAATGTGTATAATCTATTTATTTACTCAGATCTATATATTTTGCGTATATACAAGAGTGTATATACAGATAGTGAATACAAAAATGTGTATGATGTGTGCATATGACCAATTGTTTGTATATGTATATACACACTAAGCACATCTAAATGTATTGTATGTATATACCATTGTCTATTGAATCTATTTATCTAATCAATAGTACTCCTGTTATGGAGAGATTGAACAAAACTATCGATCACTGTAATCAGTATAAAAGCCATGGAAAATCATCAAAGTAAATGGTTTGAATTCAAGCACTCTCAATCACTGTAATCAAAATAAAAGCCAAAGCAAATCATAAAAGTATATGGCTTCAATCTATGCTTGATTTACTATCACTTGGGCGTTCTTCCCTTCATGGTCCTAAACTCTAGAAGATGCTTTTATTATCACTTAGGAGTTCTTCCTAACATGGTCCTAAACTCTAAAAGATGCTTGATCTATGGTTTTTGCCACTGCACATCTTTCATAATTATGTTACGCAGAATATGTATTGTTGTACCCAAACCAAATTTTTTGCTTCATTAAGGTATTTTGCTTAAAAGAGTCTAAACCTTGCTAAAATGATGTCAAAATACAATTTTTGGGCTAGTCAAATATGGACTTTGGTCAGTATCATGTCAGTCGTCAGCAGTAATTGGTGAATACTTGGAGCTCAGAACCTGAACTTGAGATTCAGAACAAAGCATATCACGATGGAGAAGCACTTCATGAGGAAATTATACTCCTGCATGGCCATTTCAGCGGCCAAAACGGTGATTATAGTGATCAAGCAAATGAAGATTCTTGGCAAAAAGCGGATTTGAGCCCCCGTAGCCCAGGGGCGACCTTCTCCTTGAAGGTGACCTTCTCCTTGAAGGTCCAAATCTTGTTTGTCTTTGCTTGCAAATGTAGTCACTCTCTTCCAAATTAGCCCAGATTTTCGACAAGCTATTGAACGCAGTCATCTGGTTCCAGAACTCCAACAGTCAAGGTCAGAAGCTGAGGTTACGAAGTGGATGCATATCACAAAAGGTTGTCAATTTGCAGTTTTGAGCCCCTATAGCCCAGGGGCGACCTTGAATATGGCCCATCAAATGATGGTATTTGCAGATGTGGTCTTCCTGAGATCTTTGCTAATCTAGTCTAGCTTCGCAACACACTAGTCAACCAGTCAATTCGACATTCTGAGTGATCATGGCAGAGACCCTACTAGGCACGTAAAACAGAGGGTGGAGAAAATAGTATTATACACTTGAGCCTTTGTAGGCCTGGGGTGCCCAACCTTTAGGCCTATCAGATGGAGTTTTTAGCTTTCACAGTCTTCACGAGACTTGTGCGCAATTACTCCAACTATTCAATGAGCCCAGTCATCAGCCTCCAGGATTTGGCAAACACTCGTACATGCAAGGTCTTTGTAGAATGTTGAAAAGTGAAGACATTCGAAAAATGACTACGTGTGGAACGTATATTTTATTTTGAGGTCTTAGAAGCAGTTTTCTTGCTTCAACACCTCCAAAGACATCTCTTGTAAGTTGTTCTAGCTATGTGATGAGACTGACGGTGTGCGAATTGGAGCATTCTAGCTCCCAGTATCAAGGGTCGAGGTAGGCTATTTGGTTGAAAGTTGCACTTTTGATAAAATGGTGTTTGAGCCTTCACAGGCCAGGGGTGCCCTTGGTTTTGGGGTCCCTAATGCAACTTTCAGGTATCTTCCATACAGTCATTGGATGCAAAATACTTCCAGTCACGCAGTGAGCCTACCATTCAGTCAGCAAGGTTCACCATTCATCATCAACGACAATTTGAAGCGTCAGATGGTATAACGGAGAAATGGCTATCTGGTGCCTGAAAATCAATTTAATCAAAGGCACCTAATTTTTTGAGGTGTTAAACATTGGTTTTAGCAGTCATGGCTCCCAGCAGACATTTCATCCTTGCTCTGCAAGCTTCGCGATGAATATCTTGGTACAGTCACAGCCTTGCTCAGTCATCCAGAAATCAGTGCTGAATATGGTCAATTCTAACTTTGTAGTCAGCTACAAAGTAGGAAGTTAGTAAAAAATGTCATATCTTGAGCAAATGGACGCCTATGAGGTCAAATGAGGACTTTTTTAAATCAGTGAAGGTTTCTGAATCCATCCAAGTGCTTTGCATTGTTTGTCAACTGAATAAAATAATATTAAATATTTATTTTGCATGCCAACATGAAAGGTGGCGATTTTCACCAATTAATGGATTTTTGGCACCTCTTTATGCTGAAGGATTAAATCGCATGAAAAAGCAAAGTGAATATTATATTATTATTTTGTAATCCGAACTCTGAGTCAATCTTAGTTCAACTAGGGGGGTCCAATCAGAAACATTCTATTTCAATCAAGGTTTTAAAATCTTGCAATCATTATGTAATGTCCCCTTCTCAAGCCTGACATTTCCAGTGACCGTTAGCCTTTCTTTGGGAACCCGAAGGCTAGTCGGAAGTTAAAATTAGGGTTTCCTAATTTTGAGGAGGTCGTTGCTCAGAGATAGTGGATTCAATGGCAGATTCCTTCTGGGTTTTCAGAGGGCTTCGCAATGGTATGATCATCTCGGCATTCAGAGCACTTTTTGGAATTTACTATTTATAGTAAATTCTATTGTTGGCAGCTTTCCAGATGAGCTCAGGTTGGTTGACTTCCGGCTTCAGATTGATCAGTTGACTTCTTCAGTATTGGCTTCAGGGCACTTTCGGAGAAATAAGTTAAGCCATTTAAATTAAAAAGTCACGTTTTAATTATTATATTTTAACGTTGACCCTTGGCTTAGAATTAATGACTTAAGGTTGTTTTAAAAAGGTGGTCATTTGAGGGTGGCGCCTCATTAATGAATATTTTAATTATTCTAAATTCTGAGCAAGCTAATGTGGGCACATTAATTAAAGTATGATATTTATTAAAATATCAAATCAAAAGCTTGAAGGTAAAAGTATGCCCATTATTGAGGAAGCTGGGTTTTGACCTAAAAACAGATTTTAGGGTTTTGCGAAGTCAACGGAAGGATTATAAAGAGGAGTCTTAGTGCATCATTTCATCATGTTGGAAAATATACCGTTATGCTGCCGGATTGACTCTGGACTGCTTCGAGGAATGAAGGCCTCCTAGTTTGGGCATCTCTTCTCGTTTGTAAGACAACGACTAGTGATGATTATTAGTCTAGTTTGTGAGTACTTTGGAGTTCGTGCATTGTAATCAGCATTCATCTATTTAGGATCAGACTTGGCATATTAGAGATTTCTGTTTTCAGTATTTTAGCTTTAGCAGATTTGTGTTTCATTCATAAATCAAAAAAGACAAAACATATCATTGTGGGTATTGGATATTTCTCTTCCTTTGGCCTAGGCGCCCTTGTGTGTCAAATTGTAGAATTTTCATTGGAGAATCTGATTTTATAAAGCAAATCACCCTTCTCAGCTATAGCCGTACTTTTCTGTATCTTGGGATTTGTGCATTAAAAATCAGTTGCATTTTAAGCCAGTTTTGAGGTCTTGATTTGAGTGCCCCCTCTCTATTAGTCATTTGCAATTGATATCGAGCTTTTTGAATGAGAAACAAGGAAGTTCCGAGCATTTTATTGGATCCTATGATGCTGGTTATATTTTGAAAGTGCAGGTCTGTAACAGCAGTTTGGAAAAAATCTGCAACTCCTCTATTGATCGAGGTGTTAAGTTCTTTAAGAGCATTGAGAAGACTTCAGTGAAGATTGCCCAAGTCTGGCGAAGGAGGCTGGATCTATTCATTGTCATTTTCAATTGATCTTTACATTCAGCGATGCAATTCATGAATATTGTATAATTCCTTCTTTATGATGATTTGTATTGTAAGCAAGATTTCGTTTTAAGATTGTAAGCTGGCAGTAGTACTGACAGCCGTTTAAGTTCTTGCTTATCAGTTGTAATAGTCTTCTTCTTTCAGCAGTTGTTATTGTTTTAATTGACCTCCTCCCTATGGTCGCTACTATCCCATTCTGGGTTAGAAAGCACATTCTGGGTGTTGAGAGTTTTCAGCTTTCAGTCATTTCCTTTCAAGCATTAAATTTTGTAAGCACTCCGTCATATGGTCGCCCCTCACTCCGCATTGGATTGGGTAGCACATACTTGACGTTGAGTTCCTTTCTGTAATTAGATTAGTAGACCCTCTGACCAATGCTCGCCATCATCGGCACCATTCTGGTTAGAGTTGCTTTCTTGCACGTTTGGGTTATTTCCTCTAACCTTAACGGGTGCTCTGTTTGTAATTGGAAATCTGTTAATTTGAAAAAAAACAAAAGAAATTGGCTCAGAATATTTCAGTGGTATCAGAGCCACATATCCTGCCATCCTGTGAAATCAGCTTTCTATGAGTGACAGAGAACAGAGGTATTTGGCAAGAGTATACAAGAGAGGCACAGTTCAGTCACAGTTGCATCAAGCCCCAGAAGGTCAAACAGCTTCAGAGATTTTGAGGGCTAATTGGGAGCCTTCACAAGAAACAGAAATGGGGGATAATGAAAGAAGTTCTGGCAACAGAGGTGAAAGTGGGAAAGGTATAGACAATTCAGCCAATCTAGGTCAAGGACTAGATAAGAAGATGGATGCTTTGTTGGATATGTTTTCTCTCATGTTGGGGAGATTGGGTCCCAATACTCCACAAAATAATACAGGGCATGCCGGGGAGCACAGTGCTTCCAACCAGCACAATGGTCATGTTGCCCAGCCTTCAGGGAGCAACACCTACATTTCTGCTAGACCATTCAAACCCACGTTTTTGCACCAGCTAACCCACAGCCTGACCCCGAAGAAAATGTTTCATCTTTGGAGAGGGTGAGGATAGGCCGTACGGAGTATGACACCCTTCCTGATGAGGTCAAACTTGACATGTCCTTCAATGATTACATGGAGTATAGAAGGAAGGATAGAGGCCAAGGGAGAAATTATGATCAAAGAAGAACCCCAGCACAAGGAGACTGGAATCAAGCTCTCAACAAGGTTACGCTTGCCCATTTTGATGGAAGCGATAATAATTCTGCTCGAGCTTGGTTACAAAAACTAGACAACTACTTGGCTCTTAGGCCAATGGCTGAAGAAGAAGCGATTAGATTCGCTACGCTACACCTAGATGGGGTGGCGCATGAGTGGTGGTACCATGGCCTAGTCACCTTAGGTCATGGGTCTATCACTAGCTACGATGAGTTCACCAATAGACTCATTGAGAGGTTCGAGAAGAAGGACCCAGAAGTGCATTTTAGGGAGTTGGCACAGTTGAGACAGTATGGCACTGTTGATGCCTACATAGCTGAGTTTCAAAGACTTTCAGTTATGGTCACTGGAATCACAGAGAGAAGATTAGTGATCCTATTCACTGAAGGATTGATGGAGCCACTCAAGGGTTGGATCAAAGCTTTTGATCCACCGTCCTTACAAGAAGCAATGAAAAAAGCTAGAAACATGGAGTGGGCTGCTCCCAAAGCAAAGTTCCATTCCAAACCAGCTTTTCACAAAGGGGATAGAGGGAAAAAGTTTCATCAAAAGCCTCACCATAAGGAGTTTAAACCACAGAAACCTCATGGCTCAAGATTGGATCCAGAGACTATCAATGAACTCCGAAGGAAGGGGTTATGTTTCCGTTGTTGGGAAAAATGGTCCCAAGATCATGTGTGCCCAAAGGGTGCTAAAATTCATCAAATTGAGTTCTATACAGCTGATGAAAGCAATTCTGATTTTTCTGATCAGCAAGCTGATTTTGAGGACAGCGATGAAGAAAATACTCCAGAAGAGTCTGAAGGTGAAAAAGAAAGTGGTGGTACATTGGCTCAACTTTCGAGCTTCCAAAAGAATGAGTCCTTTAAAGTTCGTGGGATGATCAAAGGGCAACGTATTGTTGCTTTAATTGACACTGGTGCAACACATAACTTCATAGACGAAGTTGTGGTGGCAAAGAAAGGATTGCAAACAGAAGACTTTGAAGGGTTCAGAGTTATGGTTGCGGATGGGTTTCACATCTCATGCACCAAGAGGATTCCAAACATGTCAATGCAATTGGGCAATTACGAAGTCAAGGATGACTTCTACGTGGTCAATATTGGAGATACGGATGCTGTCCTTGGCATTCAATGGCTGCGATCTCTTGGAGAGATCTCTCTAAATCTGCAAACTATGGAGTTGAAGTTTCAATCCGATGGAAAGAAGGTGGTGTTGAGAGGAATGTCAAATGGTGGCCCTCGGATTGTATCATTCAAGAGGATGGCGAAGTTGATACGTCATGATCAAGTGGAGTGGGCTGCGGAGTGCATGATTCTTCCAGCTAGTCCAGCTGAAACGAAAATAGAGCATCCTCCAGATATTCAGTCTTTACTCACCAAGAAGAGTAAAGTGTTTGCTGATTTACCTCCTGGACCTCCTCCTGATCGAGGTTCAGAACACATCATAGAGCTCAAGGAAGGAGCTAAACCGGTGATCACAACTCCATATCGGTATCCGAAGAGGCAAAAGGATGAGATCGAGAAGAATATCCGAGAACTTTTGGAGATGGGTTTCATACGCCCAAGCAAGAGCCCCTTTGCATCTGCAGTGGTTCTTGTGAAAAAGAAGGATGGTACCATGCGCATGTGCGTGGACTATCGTGCTTTGAACCAAAGCACCATCAAGAATAGATACCCCATTCCCAGAATAGA
This sequence comes from Sequoia sempervirens, assembly GCA_007258455.2. Classification (NCBI taxonomy): domain Eukaryota; kingdom Viridiplantae; phylum Streptophyta; class Pinopsida; order Cupressales; family Cupressaceae; genus Sequoia; species Sequoia sempervirens. Next base: position 36,365 of record VDFB02338715.1, on the reverse strand, counting down.
TGAGCTCATTGATGAGCTACATGGGGCTAAGTTCTTTTCGAAGATTGATCTGAGGTCGGGTTACCATCAGATACGAATGAGGGGATCAGATGTGGAAAAAACAGCTTTCAGATGCCACTATGGCCATTTTGAATTCTTAGTCATGCCATTTGGGTTGACTAACGCTCCGGCTACCTTTCAGTCTTGCATGAACCGTGTCTTCCAGAATCAGTTACGAAGGTTTGTGCTGATATTTTTTGATGACATTCTGATCTACAGCAAGACTTGGGAGGATCACCTCAAGCACTTGGAGGAAGTGCTTAGTATCATGGAATCTGAGAGCTTATTTGCTAAAGCTTCCAAATGTGAATTTGGAATGGTGGAGTTACTGTATCTTGGCCACATAATCAGTGCTAGGGAGTAAAGGTGGATCCGGAAAAAATCAAAGCAGTAGTTGATTGGCCACCTCCTGAGAGCTTGACTCAGTTGAAAGGTTTTCTGGGTCTTTGTGGTTTTTATCGGAGATTCGTAAAGGGGTATTCACAGAATGCTGCTCCCCTTACTGATCTCACCAAAAAGGGAGCCTTTGCTTGGTCAGAAAAGGCTCAAATTGTTTTTGATAAATTCAAGAAGATCATGAGCTCGTGCCCAGTCTTGGCTATTCCGGATTTCTCCAAGCCATTCGAGCTGCAATGTGATGCATCAGGTGAAGGAGTGGGGGCTGTCCTGATGCAAGACAAACACCCTATCGTGTTTGAGAGCAGAAAATTAAGGGGTGTGGAAAGATCCTATTCAATTTATGACAAAGAAATGCTTGCCATTATGCATGCATTAGCCAAGTTCAGGCAGTACTTGGTGGGGAACAAGTTCGTGGTTAAAACAGACCACAATAGCCTCAAGCATTTCATGCACCAGAAAGACTTAAATGAGAGGCAACAGAAATGGGTAAGTAAGCTTCAAGCTTACGACTTTGACATTGAATATGTCAAAGGGAAAAATAATGTCGTGGCCGATGCCCTCTCCAGAAGGCCTCACCTTAGCTCATTGTGTGAGCTTACTGCAGATTGGAGGGACATGTTGCTTGCTGATTATGCCAAAAATCAGTTTGCAACCAGCATTCTGGAAGGTACTTTCCATGATGAAAAGTACCAGGTGGTTGAGGGATTGATTCAGTATAAGGGAAGAATCTTTCTGGTGGCTGATTCTAAGCTCAAGAAGAAGATTCTTTTGAATTTTCATGACATTCCAGTTGCTGGTCACCAAGGTTTTTTCAAGACCTATAGGCAGATCCGAGAAAGGTTTTCTTGGAAAGGTTTGAAGAGAGAGGTTCAACGCTACATTCAGGAATGTCCTGTTTGTCAAGCAAATAAAAATGAGCATACATTGCCAGCCGGTTTGCTGCAACCACTTCCAATTCCTAATCAAAAATGGGAAAGCATTTCAATGGATTTCATCACTGGGTTGCCCAAGGCCCAAGGGAAGGATTGCATTTACGTGGTAGTTGACAGATTAACTAAGTTTGCTCATTTCTTTGCCATTACCAGCACTTTTTCTGCAGCCCAAGTTGCAGATTTGTTTTTTCGAGAAGTGTTTAGGCTTCATGGGTTGCCAAAGAATATTGTAAGTGATAGGGACAACAAGTTCCTAAGTACCTTTTGGCAAGAAGTTTTCAGAATGAGTGGTACTGTGCTCACTCCAAGCACGAGTTATCACCCCCAAACTGATGGGCAGACAGAAGTGGTGAACAAGTGGTTGGAAGGCTACTTGAGAAATTATGTGTTAGAACAACATAAAGCTTGGGTTAAGTGGCTGCATATAGGCGAGTACTGCTACAACTCTATCTTTCATATGTCAATCAAGATGTCACCTTTCTTGGCACTGTATGGATATGAAGCACCTAGTTTTGCAGATTTGGTGTTTGGTGACAGCAAAGCGCCTTTAGCCAAGGATTTGTTGCAGCATAATGAAGACATAATGAGATCCTTGAAAGATAATTTTCAGATTGCACAAAATCAGTAGAAGTTGTATGCTGATCAGAGACGTGTTGAGCATTCATTTGAGGTTGGGGATATGGTCTATCTCCATTTACAACCTTATAGATAGTCTACTCTCAAGAAGAGTGGAGCTGAGAAGCTCAAACCTCACTTCTATGGGCCATTTAGGGTCATCAGAAAAGTTGGGGCAGTAGCTTATGAATTAGAGCTACCTTCAGATAGCAAAGTGCATAACGTCTTCCATGTGTCTCGCCTCAAGAAGGCACTTGGACATGATGTGATTGCTTCTTCACAGTTGCCACCGTTGGATGAAGAAGGACAGTTGGTTGTAGTTCCCAAGGAGATACTTGATGTCAGAGAACATTCCTTGAGGAATAGAACTATCAGAGAATGTTTGGTAAAGTGGAAGAACCTGCCTATGGAGGATGCAACTTGGGAAAGTGATGAGATATTGCAGCATCCTAGTTTGCGATTGCTTGAGGACAAGCAATCTTGGGGAGGGCGGAATGTAATGTCCCCTTCTCAAGCCTGACATTTCCAGTGACCGTTAGCCTTTCTTTGGGAACCCGAAGGCTAGTTGGAAGTTAAAATTAGGGTTTCCTAATTTTGAGGAGGTCATTGCTCAGAGATAGTGGATTCAATGGCGGGTTCCTTCTGGGTTTTCAGAGGGCTTCGCAATGGTATGATCATCTCGGCATTCAGAGCACTTTTTGGAATTTACTATTTATAGTAAATTCTATTGTTGGCAGCTTTCCAGATGAGCTTAGGTTGGTTGACTTCCGGCTTCAGATTGATCAGTTGACTTCTTCAGTATTGGCTTCAGGGCACTTTCGGAGAAATAAGTTAAGCCATTTAAATTAAAAAGTCACGTTTTAATTATTATATTTTAACGTTGACCCTTGGATTAGAATTAATGACTTAAGGTTGTTTTAAAAAGGTGGTCATTTGAGGGTGGCGCCTCATTAATGAATATTTTAATTATTCTAAATTCTGAGCAAGCTAATGTGGGCGCATTAATTAAAGTATGATATTTATTAAAATATCAAATCAAAAGCTTGAAGGTAAAAGTACGCCCATTATTGAGGAAGCTGGGTTTTGACCTAAAAACAGATTTTAGGGTTTTGCGAAGTCAATGGAAGGATTATAAAGAGGAGTCTTAGTGCATCATTTCATCATGTTGGAAAATATACCGTTATGCTGCCGGATTGACTCTGGACTGCTTCGAGGAATGAAGGCCTCCTAGTTTGGGCATCTCTTCTCGTTTGTAAGACAACGACTAGTGATGATTATTAGTCTAGTTTGTGAGTACTTTGGAGTTCGTGCATTGTAATCAGCATTCATCTATTTAGGATCAGACTTGGCATATTAGAGATTTCTGTTTTCAGTATTTTAGCTTTAGCAGATTTGTGTTTCATTCATAAATCAAAAAAGACAAAACATATCATTGTGGGTATTGGATATTTCTCTTCCTTTGGCCTAGGCGCCCTTGTGTGTCAAATTGTAGAATTTTCATTGGAGAATCTGATTTTATAAAGCAAATCGCCCTTCTCAGCTGTAGCCGTACTTTTCTGTATCTTGGGATTTGTGCATTAAAAATCAGTTGCATTTTAAGCCAGTTTTGAGGTCTTGATTTGAGCGCCCCCTCTCTATTAGTCATTTGCAATTGATATCGAGCTTTTTGAATGAGAAACGAGGAAGTTCCGAGCATTTTATTGGATCCTATGATGCTGGTTATATTTTGAAAGTGCAGGTCTGTAACAGCAGTTTGGAAAAAATCTGCAACTCCTCTGTTGATCGAGGTGTTAAGTTCTTTAAGAGCATTGAGAAGACTTCAGTGAAGATTGCCCAAGTCTGGCGAACGAGGTTGGATCTATTCATTGTCATTTTCAATTGATCTTTACATTCAGCAATGCAATTCATGAATATTGTATAATTCCTTCTTTATGATGATTTGTATTGTAAGCAAGATTTCGTTTTAAGATTGTAAGCTGGCAGTAGTACTGACAGCCGTTTAAGTTCTTGCTTATCAGTTGTAATAGTCTTCTTCTTTCAGCAGTTGTTATTGTTTTAATTGACCTCCGCCCTATGGTCGCTACTATCCCATTCTGGGTTAGAAAGCACATTCTGGGTGTTGAGAGTTTTCAGCTTTCAGTCATTTCCTTTCAAGCATTAAATTCTGTAAGCACTCCGTCATATGGTCGCCCCTCACTCCGCATTGGATTGGGTAGCACATACTTGACGTTGAGTTCCTTTCTGTAATTAGATTAGTAGACCCTCTGACCAATGCTCGCCATCATCGGCGCCATTCTGGTTAGAGTTGCTTTCTTGCACGTTTTGGTTATTTCCTCTAACCTTAACGGGTGCTCTGTTTGTAATTGGAAATCTGTTAATTTGAAAAAACAAGAAAAAATTGGCTCGGAATATTTCACATTATTATGGTGCGAATTTACTCTATTTAAACATGGCGCTATCATTTAATCACTCACACAACTTCAGAAATTTGTATTTCTTCAAGGCAGAGGCGATTTTCTCTAGAGTTGGGTGATTTCATTAGCAATTGAATTCAAAGACATTAATAGTTTGCTTTTGTAGGCATCAGTTCGAATTTATCAGTGAATTTGAAGAACTAGGTGATGATTTTGACAGAGAGAAACATTCAAAAGACGTCTTTTCTCTTCTCAAATTCTTCCAAATTCTCCAAATTTTCATTTGCAAGCTTGAAGAACAGGTAAATTTTGGCAAAACGATTCATCTGGATCGATTTTACAGAGCTTCCTCAATTAAATCCTTGTGCTTGATTTTTCAGGAAAATTTTACTACATAGCATTAGTTCTCGAAGCTCTAATTTTCTCAACTGAAAATTCCTTACATGATCGAGAAGTCAAATTTTCGCAAATCTGACATTTTGGGTTGTCTTAGAATCTTTTTCTGGACAAAACCCATATCTCAAATTTTTCGCCGAAAATTGCCCTTCAATAGGCTATTTAACCTCAGCAAGTTATTTTTAGCTTTCCAAAAAACTTGTCAGAATATAGCCGTGTTCATAGTCAACGAGCAAGTTTTTCAAAATACAATACACTCAGCTCAATTTCAAGACCAAATCAGTCCTGACTCATGACTTCATCGGGACAGTTGATACGAATCTCCACAAGGTGCTTCCAGAAGCAGTCTTAGATCCACTCAAGATTAGAGATTCAATAGTTTAGAACATTCAACAGTCTGGGTTACTTGAGGCCGCCTCCATACCTATCTTAGTTCACTGTGTGGAGTTTGTAATTTCTTGTGCTAAACATTACAACTTTGCTACTCGTGAGATAGTGTTAGTAGATGGACGAGTTATATGCAGTCTCAAGCCTCTAGACGTCGAAAGATGTTTTGGTATCCCTCAGCACCCGAGCAGTCTAGTCATTTCTATGGAGCAGTGTGAGCATGCAATCAACTCTAATATGGACAAGTGTCAAAGCAAGATGGCAGAGCGATGGTTGAAGCAAAAGAACAAATTGCCAAATAACGTGGGTCGCGGTGAATATAAGGATGAGTACGTGATTCTAATTACATTCTTGAATCATGTCTTAGGTCATGCAAATGCCAACATATTTCAACCTTGGATGTATTACATCGTTGGTCGAATCATCTCTGGGCAAGAGCATTATGACTGGGCATCCTTCATCAGCGATATTCTCCAAGAGCAAATCACCGGTTTCCTTGTTGCCCACAAGTTTCACGTGTTCCTACCTCGTGTACTTGATCGTTTATCAAGGTTAGTTTAGAGGGTTGAACACGGTGGGCATACTTACAGTTCAGAAAGTCTATCACTACTATGACCAGCTTGAGTTCACTAAGGTTGAATGTCACTTCAAGCGTGTTCATGAGGCTTTATTGACTTATACAGTGAGAAATTTGGACCGAGAGTTCCACATTCATATATTGGCGGTTGCTAGAGCAGCGATGTTTGATTGGGCGGACTGATTCATTCAATTCCCTACATACACCTACATCTACGTATATTGATTTACAGGAAATCCAGCCATGCTTCCACGTTATCCTTCGGATAGGACAGTTTTCATGGAGTTCTTGAGGCAGTTACATGTTCATTGTCTTGCCGCAAGCATAAACAGGTTGCCACCTTTCCCATGCAGTTCGGATATTGGGGCAGAACGACAGTCGATGCCAAAGCCGCAAGACAAGAGTTGGAGAATTGCAAACTCAAGTATCTTATTGATACACACACCTATCATCCTTGGGGTCGTTATTCAAAGTGTATTGGCATTCGCTCATACCATAAACCTACAATGTTGGATTATTGGGTGAATTGTGACGATGACTTTGAGGCGCGCAGATGCAACTATAGTTGCTTCTCTCTCTCACAGATTTTTGTCTTCTTGGTAGAAGATGTGAGAGATCTATCAAATGATGAGGGAGAGATACTTCCTCAATTTTTCAGAGAGCAGGTTGATACACAACCATTGCCGACAGTTGATTGGTACGCCAAGGAGTATGCATCAGTAAAGGAAAGGTCAAGTAGAGTTATCCAAAATAGTATACTTTACCTCGACAGCAAGAAGACCTAGAGGGTAAATGTGCCTAGAGCAGAGCCGCCAGTGGTGGATCCTTCGTTGCCTTCCTCATCCAAACCCAAACAAAAGAAGAGGAGTAACCTTCTAAAGAAGAGCCAAGTGCCTAACAACTCAAAAGGGAAGGTGCTTGCCATTGATACACACACAGAGCCTGTCAGAGAGCCAGTTCAAAGTTTGCCAGAGCCTGAGATACAACCTCGTGTCCCATCTCCTATACCTGAGCAGTCTCCAATCCTTATTCGCATTAAATTGGACTTAGACTCGCCACCTCACAACAGTTCTTCTACATATTCACTCAAGTCGGAGCCTCTCATTGCTAGTACAGATCCTTCCAGTGGCATTAGTCGAGACCAGTCTTGGATTGAAGCTCAACTAGGAAGGAAGAGGAGGCAGCCATCCTATGTCCTTGATCATTTAGATTTCGATCAGCCTTATCAGGATGTGCTTGACAAGAGGATCAAGAAACAGGTCCATGTGTAGAGGAATGTTGATATGGAGATCGTCGTTGAGACTGCCATACCTCTAGAGGGGAAGAGTCTAGATGAGATTGAAGCTCAAGACTTCGAGGTGATCACGATCAACCTTAGTCGAAGCACCCGCCAAACATAGGTTGATCTCCTACAGGTTGCTACAGACAGTGCAAGGGATAGGATGATCAAAGACGGAGAAGACAAAGCAGCCCTCAAGGCTGAGATCAAGCAGCTTCGTCAATACATTTCTAGTCTTGTACATAGGTCAGGTGTCACTGTTACACTCCTGCCAATGCTAGAGCCACTAGCAGAACAAGGTCAGCTTAATCACCTTGTTGCATACGGCAAGCGTTTGGAGTGGGAAGAGTTTGTTGCTAGAGGCCGCTATGTGCTTGCAGAGTTATACTAGTTGCAGTACAATGCATGCAAACTCCATCTACATCTCCAAGATGAAGAGCGAGACATGGCGATTGACAGACCACGAGATGAGATTATGATTGCTCACCTGAGTGTGGCATATGAATCAATCATAGATGCAGAAGATAAATAAGCTATCTACTCTTGGAAGACACAGTTGGTATTCAAGGCGAAGATAGGAGAGACGATGGCATCAGAGTTGGTTGAGAGTAGAGAGCACATCACTAGTGCACTCCGGTATGTGATAACTCTCGTGTCCCGTATACCGTGCCGGTATCAAATTGAGGGTGGTGCGTATGTTGAGCTTGCTGACGTACAATCAATTCTCCAAGCACTCATTCATAGTATTTTCAATGGAGAGACCGTTGGCTATAGGATTAATCAGCTTACAATCATGTCAACATTGTTCGATGAAGTGACCAGGAGCAGAGGTGAACTTTAGTGTCAGATTACAGCTGGAGAGGACATGCTGCACAGACAACATACTTCGGCAGAGTATCAGTGCTCCAGACAGTGATGCGGTTAACAATCTTGTTGAGGGATTGATTGCTCAAGATCATGGCAAGTAGACTTCAATTCCCGCCTCTCAAGATAGACATTAAACACAGGAGTTAAACTCGGCATTATGTTTTCAAGTTAACTTGCTGTCACATCTCAAGCATGTCTATTTTGGGATTATCTATGTTCACTTGGAGTTGTATTTAGCGTTTACGTTAACTAATGGTAGTATTCCAGTTAACTTTGTTTTCAATAAGGACATGCATGCTTGCACATTGTCCACTTAGATTAATTGTACCGGTTAACTGATGGTAGCTTCCAGTTAACTGTATAGTTTCCTTTATTAGGGTTTAGCAATAATCTTGCATGCATTGCAAGACTGTAGTTAACTCAAGGTGATTTTAGGGTTCCCTACACCTTTTGATGTCTATAAATAAGAGCTTTCAGCTCATTTGTAAATAACTTTTGCACGAGAGAGAAATATATGATGTGCCTACATTGCCTGTAATATTGCTCGTTTTGTATCTATTCATGAGTATTTATTGTGATAATGAATTGTTATGCCACTTGGGTTTCATGCAATTATTATGGTGAATGCTTGCCTTAGTTAGATATAGTGGCTAGTTCGATTGTAAATTGTATGCATGTCTCGCCTATGCAATTTACTGTCCTAGTTGGCTATCCTTTGTGTTATGTATTCAATAAACTTATTCAAATTGAGCAGATAGTTGTGCCACCTTGCCTTCGAGTTTAGAATCTGTACTTGGTTTATCGTGTGTTGTGTGTGAGTAATAAGCCTATTCAGACAAGCAAATAGCCATGCCACCTTGCCTTCACATTGTGAGTCTGTACCCGGTTTATCGTCTAATAATCATTCCTACTCCATTTCCTCATGCTCTGATATCTTGAGGGGATTGGATAGTTTAAGTTACTTAGTTTTGGGTTGTAGTTAAGCGAAACCAGAAAATACTTGGCTGCAACATTCGAAGTTTATTGCAAACATTGTGCCTCTTATAGCTGAGACAAAAAGACAGGATATAGATTAGTTTAATTTTCAAGCACTTTTGTCAGCATAACGAGGGAGCTTCCCCTCCTAATTTGAAGAGCACTCATTGTGTAGTGTGCATAGCTGTCCATACCAACTTGCAGTCCAGAGGTGTTAGTTGTTACGCCTGCATGTATAATACTGTTTGTGTGTCTATGTACACACACACATATACATATACACACATATATAGATTTGGGTGTATGTACATGTGCATATACATCTGAATATTCTCAGACATATACATGATAATCTATTGATCTCCTAAAAATCTAAATTAAAAAGAAGATTAAAATCATAATAATCATATGTACAAAGTACAAACAGAGTTAATGTCGTGCATTATTTTAAATGATCTTTCAATTGAATATCTATAAATTGGTATTAAAAATCCAATACTATTCAATCTTAACATTAAGTTAGAAACTGACTTCATTAAGCAATAGAGAAGAATCTGATCAAACAAGAACTCGGGATGCCCTAAGGCCCAAAATTTTGTTAATGCCAAATGAAGATTACCCAATAGACTAATACTATGATGTCTTAGGTTGAAAACATGCCAAAAGACGTCCATGCTTTTAATTTCATAGTAATTGAGGTCACCACTAAGAACACACCTGCAATAATTCCTTCCTTACTTAGGTTCAGTTCACTCTACAGGCAGCACACAATAATTCACGGTAAGACTTTAAGATATTAATAATGCTAGCTATGATGCTATTTGTTAGTGTTTTAATTTTCAATTTTCAGTACAACACAAAACAGAATAAATTTGTGGTATAATCACTCTTCAAATTAGAAAGGGAAGCTTCTTGTAAACAAAAACTAACCTAATCTAAACAATATGTACTTGCAATTTACAATTTATACACTATTTTCTAGGTGGTTTACCCTCATGCTAAATAAAATTACAGATATATTTTTGGAATCATCTAGGGTAAAAGGCAGACATGCTCTTCAACTCAAGGCAAAAGGCCTTTTCATGATTTTTTTGACTAAAAGAAACCCTATAATTACAACACATTTACACTGTTCTGTTAAAAGTAAAGATTGAACGGTACAAGTACTAAAAGATTGAATAGATTTAGAAATAAGGATAATAACACTTTGATAAATTAAATTAAAGGGTTGGTGCAAATAAATAATCTCCAACTTTGAGCGAACCTGCAATACAAATCTTGCAAACTCACTTAAGTAATTTAAACAATAATCTTGTACTGACAAGAAAAGTTATTTTGTTGTACTTTAACGACAAGAAAAGTCGTTTTAATTTGTGAGAAATGTTTTCAAATTGTCTAAACAGCATGAAAGCGATAGACGTTGCAAGAAAACAAAAAAGTGAGCAACATTACAATGTTGTAAAAATGTAAAAGTAACTAAATTATAATTTAACCAATCTAAATCTAATATAATTTTCTAATTAATTCAATTACTATCCTACTAAACTGAAATCACAAAAGTAAATTAAAAATCTAGACCTGAAATGAAGTGTCACAAGTCTAGAGCAAAGAAATTGGATATTGTCCTTGGATATGAATGCCTTTCTTCTCCAATTTGTGCATGCAACCAGATGAAATTGCCTCCAAAACACGAGAACTTGTTCAAGATTGATGCGATCAGACTGAAAATAGCATAAATAGTTGATTGTGACTACCTAAGGCATGGCAGTGATAAGAGCTGGCCCAAAATGTCCGACCTTGAATAAGCTTTGGAAAGGTGTATATATGATGAGGGAGGTGCTATGAAGATTTGGGTTGCATAAGAAACATTTTGCACTTAGCCTGTACAAATGATTTCATTGAAATCACCAGTTTATAATAGGAGGCAGTTTTGTAACTATAGGTTTACAACAAGAGGAATTTTAACCACCATGGCAATTATGAAACCATGGAGGGGTTTTGTAAAGGCCACAGCGGCTGCATAATCTTTGTGGCAGATATAAGATTGTTGTGGTAGTCTCTTTATCATCATGGCAGTTACATAACCACTGCATGCAAACAACCATGATTCTGCCCAAATGGTGGGAAATGCAAGAAAAAAAGACCACAAAAGAATGGAAAGACTCTAACGGGCTATAGCAAGCAGTGAGAAATGTTGTAAGAGATGTAAGAGGTTTGACTGACAATATTTTATTGGAAACAGAAGTTGATTGTCATTTTTCTGTCACTTAAGCTTTTAAAGGCATTTTGTTATCAGTCTCAAAATGTTGAATTTTGCATCTTTGTGTACTTCTAGGGTCCGACTCTTGTCAGGATCACTCTTTTATTCTTCATCGGCTTCTAAGTCACCTGCGACACACTCAAATCAAGATTGAATATTCTGATCGAGGTAACCGGTGATCCACACTCATTATCATCTTTTTGATGTCTCGAGCTTTTGATCATCCAGATGTGGCAATAGGGAAAACTAAAATGGAAAAAGAGATTTTGTCTGGATTCATATTGGAAGGGTTGTGATTTTTTACTTTCATTGCACCTTGAATCAGTTGATCAAAACTAGATTTAAATCTAGTATCAGGTATGTTCCTTGGACTTACCATTTGTTCTCTATCAGATGCCAAGGTTCAATATAGCTTGGATAGATAAGGTGGCTGGGTTTGGAAATATGATAGACAAAAACATGATATTCAAAACACATTAGCTTTTTATTACTCAAAATCTTCAATCAAGCTAGATTGGATAATTTGGTTGCTTCCAAGTTGATATGGCTGAATCAGAATTAATGGAGAATTCTTGGGTACACGCCAAGCAATATCAAGTCAGATTTCAAAGCTCCTAATGAAGCAACAAAGTGAGATTCAGTAGAGATATCGGTTCAATTGGGATATTGGCTCATATTTCAAATTCAATTCCACGAGGTCCGATATACCAATCAAGCAATATAAACTAGATGATGGAATTCTCATGTCCACAACCTATCAATTGATAGGTTTTCCATGTTGCTTTCTTGTGTGAGTTCCAAGACCCCCAACTATGTGTGATGTTGTCATGTGTCTAGAATCACAGATCAATAGTCAGTTAGAGTACATGAAGACTACAGGTTTCTAACTAGAAGCACACTATATTGATTGAGTGGAAAGACAAAGATCAGATTGCATTCCCTAGATTAATCAAATGTCTATATCTACTTGGAGACAGAGAATGAACTACCAAAGATCTTATTCAAGCTAACTTCCATATTTCAATAAATTGGGAGAAGAAAAATATTCAATCGTTTTCTGGTCAATCATATTTAATCAAATATGGCCCTAAGTTAAATCTGATCAGATTCTTGAGGAGATTCACCATCAAGGGAGGTTGCTTTTATAAAGGTGATTTAGTTTGCTAGAGAAATTCATTCTCCAAGTTCTGAAATTAAAATTGGAATGGGAAGGAATGTCAGATCGCAGAGATCATCCATTCTTGGAACATATAAAAATCAGATTTGATGCCTCAAGACATAATGTATAAAACTGATTTCTGTTCTTAAGTTCAGGAATCGAGGTAATTAGAGGAAAACAATCTGGACAGTTTCCTGTAGCAACCTGTATGTTTGAGTCAGTTCAGTACTCAAGTACTAGTCTTAGATAGGGAATTATTGAGCAATTAGACCAGATGACTGATTGTCACTGCATTTATATTGTAAATTGAAATTTTATGAATGAATATAGCATTTTTCTGTTGTCTTCCACATGTATTCTAAGTGTCTTAGCGGCTTGGTCTGGCAGTCCTTCACTGGACCCCTAGTCCTTGAGTGCATCATAAAAGCAGACCTTCGTTGCTTGTTTATTTCTAGGAAGAAAAAGGTTAGAATTGAAATGACTGTCAAAACCTACAGAATCAAATTGCTTGATGATAGATACATAGATGGAGGATAAAAAACATTTTAAGGTCCTATGTAATAACCCCTACCAAATTTTTCCACAAATTTGTATACACTTCAGCTCAAACTCAGACATTTCATCAAATAGTTTGGAAATCATAAAACCAAGATTTGAAGGGTTTAAACTTTAGAACAGCTGCAACTATCAATATTGATCACAGGAATAGTTGGGGGTCCCTCTTGCAGCTAAACAAATCATAGATTGGCATTGGATTATAAATAAAGCCATGATGAAATTGTAGAAGTGGATTAATAAATGGCTTTTTTCAAGAGGAAGAACGGCATTGGTTAAGGCAGTCTTTCAAGCCTTGCATGTATTTGTTTCCTCCATCATGAATATTCCAAGCAGAACTTTGAAACAACTAGATGCCCTTTGCCAAAAATTCATGTGGACTGATTTGCAAGAAAAAAGAAAGTGGTCCCTTATTAAATGAGAAACTCTTTGTCAACCTATGTAGGAAGGTGGCTTAGGTTTTAAATCCTCCACCAAGCACAATAAGGCTCTGGCAGCTATACTTAACTAGAAAATGATTATGGCTCCATCTGAGTTGTGGACAGCTAATATTCGAACCAAATATGCAGAGAATAACACCCTTGAGAGTATCAGTAGGTTGTCTCTTTCATCGAAGGGTTCATCAATTCTATCTATTCTAAAAGTGGGGGAAGCTCTTATAAAAAAGTATTTGTTTTGGGTCTTCCATAATGGTAAGAGTGTCACCTTCTGGACTAATTCATGGGATGGACATCCACCTATCATTTCTCAATTCCTAGAGATAAGGACTACCATGGATGGTTCGTATGAAATAGGATGGATCAAAGTTGCTCAATATTGTCAGCCCACTACTCATTCCTAGGAATTAGGGCAATGTTGGATTCCCTCTTTGGAATGGCCTATCCACATGGAGGAAGCGCAGCAATCTTAGATAAATAAAATTCTCTTGGGTCATCCTCTATCAACTTCCCCGATGCTTGACTCCCTAGCTTGGGGAAACAACCCTAGAGATGGATATAAAGTCTTTTCAGTTTATGCTACTATAATTGACTCAACAAGACCTCAATGATCCAGTCTTTCTGCAATACAACCTTCGGCTTCACACAAAAAATGTGGTGCAAAAATTAGAGCAACCTATTGACTTGGATGAGATTGATCCTACAATGATTAGACCATGCAAGATGATCCCTCCTTGTTTATAGTGGATGAGATTGTTGTTTATGAGAGGAAAGCTATGGATGATGTGGCTGCAGCAAAACCGAGGTTGTATTGCCGTTGGATGACATTGATATGTTAGAGGAGTCATTGCCATATGTAGCAAGTTGGAGCCAACCAAAGGAGCCACAACCAAGTGTTAGTAAGACCATACCCTCTATTGCCCACTTTTTCACTAGAATGGTGAAGTGTCCCGCCCCAAATAGGATACTTAATTTTCTGCTCGACTGATATTTTCAGTTTGTTTGTTGTTCCCTTTATCAACAGTGATAATTATTGTGCATGTAAACAATAATGCAAATGAACATACAGATTTGAGCAACAACTAGCGACTCCACAGATTTCGCATTTTAAATGAACAGCAGTACATTTGCGCATGAAAACAACTGATAAACTTATTGAAACAGCATTATAATGTTATGTTATTCACTGTTGACTCATTATGCCAGTACTGGCAAGGCATTACTAGACCCAGCAACCCACAGAAATATTATGGCAGCTGATTAAATGACATTATCTGAGTATAATATAATCTGAAACACATGAACAGCAGGCCCAGTTTTGCATACAGCAGGTAATACACTCAGTTTCCTATCAAATTTATAAACTCAGACAAGAGGCTAACAGAATACATACAAATATTGTGCTCAGACCTGGAAGATATGCTGCCAGACACCAAATATTGATTCGAACTACTGTTGGTAAGACTCAGAATTGCTGCAAGCTACAGAAAATGCCTCCTTAACCACCCAGCACACCATACCCAGGCCATACGTGTGCAAAGAGCATCACCAGATGAAGCGACCATTGCTAGGAGACTCATGTTGGGTAGAAGTAACTCAGGACGTCCCCACATGTGACTGTAAATGCTTAGGAAACCCACGCACTGGTTTGAAACGTCTTTATGCCTCCTTATCAATGTTTATAATGTGCCAATGCTTGCACAAGAGCTAGCAGTTATAAGCGTTTAACTCAGGGAACCAAACGCCTTCCTTGAAAGAGTCTCACACCCTACAACAACTCTCACAGCCTGGCACAGTTTGATAATGTAACTCCAACACCTAGGGTTTGCAGTTGCACAAAACCACGTCCCTCTTAGAAACAAATGTAAACTCTAAGGAACTCCAATCGACGCAATCTCAAACTCCGGTGATTCTGTCAAAGGAAATCAGAAATATTGTAATATCTTCAATATCAAACCCTTTTGAATCCTTCCTGAAAATCAATGAAGCACAAATGTGACTCCTGAATGCAGCCACCCATAAAGCAACCCTTGGGTGATATCTCACACCTGTAGATTGCAAAATCTGAGAGAGCTACGTTCTCCAAGATTGATTTGCATCAGCAAGAAACCCTTGTTTCTCCTCCACAAAAAAGCTCTTGAATTTTCACACGTATCAATCCATGAATGAATGAATTTGCTTTTTGAGAACCTTTTATATCAACTCCAAGAGCCACAACCTCCTTAGGCATTTTAAATCAATTTAATATAATAAAATGTATTTGCTTTTGTTACCTTATATTATATCTCAAGTGGGCACTCATATAAATAGACCTTTATTATAAAGTCAATAAAGGCAATAAATGATATCTACTTTTATAATTAATTATTATTAAATTAATCACTTTAATAATAATTAAAATATCATAAATCCATCAATAATCGACATTAATTAATTCTGTCAACACCAGAAGGTAGCCCACTAATTCCTCTTCTCACCAGGGTGCCTTACTATAAACAATAAGACTGGACCCCAACATCTGAGTGACTTACTAAAAATAGTAAGTATGCATAAACGGAGCCTGAAACACCTCTAGAAGGCAAACCCTAATTATCACCACATACTGAAGAAGAAAACACCAAAAACTGCCACCTGAAGAACTAGATAACTCCCACACATGGCCCTCTAATCACCATCATTAGCCTACAAGGACCCAATGATAGGCTAATCCACCGAACTCTAACACTAGCTAAAAAGGGGTCATTACGCTAATCCACTGAACTCTAACACTAGCTAAAAAGGGGTCATTACAAATGGGCAAGAGGAAATTATATAAAATTGTAGTTTTTTACTTGCTTTAATATGCAATTTATTATAATGATTTTCAAATAAAGTCATCACAAATTCATAATACTCATCAGTTCATAGCTGGCTATTGTATCCAACTTCACATGATGCAATTTTATAATCCATATGTATTCAAGAATCAAATCTTAAAAAGAAGTCCTCATGGTTTTTTACACTCATTTGATACATTTTGCAATTGAATTTTTCAAAAAGAATGTTTTTTTTTTAAATAAGTATTTTTTTGACTTGTTGAGTTTTGTTGAGTTTTTGCCGAGTCAAAAATTTTGGGCTTGCCAACTACTCTCTGCAGTCAACTAAATGCCCTAACAATGCAACTTCATTCCTCAGCTAACTTTTGAACTCATTTAGCTAATCAGTATAATCAGAATAAAATCCATGTCAATTCATACACAACAAATAGTTTCAAGCCATGTTTTATTGACTTCACTATTGGTCCCCCACAGCCAGTATTCTATAAAATAGCAGAACTATTGTCAACTGCACTCCATCTAGATTGATTATAATTTATAACAATTAAGGCTTTATTTACACAACTAAGTCCTAAAATATAGAAGATACTTGACCTATATTTTCTTCCACTGCCCTTCTTTCAAGTATTTTCTGGAAACTTGAACTTTTAGATATTCTTTGTAGCTCATAAGCACAATCTACACACTGTAAGTATCGACATACCAAGATGTAAATATTCTGGTTATACACACATGTATGTATATATCTAGATTTATATAGTCTATGTATATGTGCATTTGTGCCACTATTTCTATAAGGTGTTTCTATATATATTATTTAAATGTTTATGATCTATGTATTAAAGTATTTACACAAATCTATATATTTTGTATATATATATATATATATATATATGTACATGCGTATATGCAGTTTGTGTATGCAAAAAAATGCAAAAAATGTGTGTTGTACCCAAAATTGAATTTTTGCTTCAATAAGGCATTTTAAACAAAATGGTCTAAATCTTGTAAAATTGTCATCAAAAGTCAGTTTTAGGTCAAATGAAGCATGGGATTTTTGTGGGTTTATTGTCCAGAGGATATTGGCGAATTTTGAAAATTAAGGTTTTAGGCCCCTGTTTTTAGGAAAAAACACTAAAAATACAATCTTTCCATAAATGATTGAAAATAATTTTGATTGGCTTATTTCACTTCATGATCACATTGGTCAAGTTAGAATCCGCCGATGGTTAACACTTGAAAAACCAATCGTCTTCTTTAGAATTCTGTTAGTTTTCCGGAAAATCATCAATCAAATCCAACAAATTTTTCAAACACCGACAAACGAAGGTAGAGGCAACAAACATCAAAAACGACAATCAATCAAAGGAAAATGCATCCCTGTAGCCCAGGGGCGCCCAAGAATAAAGCCAATCAGATGTCAGTTCTTGGATTTGTTATCTCCAAATAATCTTCCCGCCTTCAATCCAACTTCACAACGAATCTATTCACCAGTCCACAAGACATATCAAACGACAATAGCTGTTGATCAAACAAGCACGTAAAACGAAGGATAAATGTTAGTCAAAAGGTCAAATGTACCCCTGTAGGCCAGGGGCACTTAGACTTTTGGTCAACCAAATAAGGTTTTCAGCAGTTGTCTTCACAAAGAGATTTGCTCAGAATCCTTCCAGCTACGCGATGAATCCAGCAACCAGCTCTCGAGACTTGTCGAATGCTCATGAATGAAGATCAAGTGCAAAACATTGAAAGTCAAGACAAGTTAAAAAATGTAAAAATTGGCTAAGTGTTGAAGAAAATGTACCCTTCTTGGAAAAGGAACCCAACTTTTTGGGGCATCAAATGCAGCTTTCAAACTTCGTGACTCCCAAGAAGACCTCTTCAGAGTTGATCAATCTCCGCAATGAAATCGTCAGCATGAACATCAGAGCAATCAAACTCCCGACAACGAGGGTCAAACTAGGGCATTTTGTCAAAGGATACAAAGTGCAAAATGTATCTCAAAGGCACAAAAGCGCCCCTACAGGCCAAGGATGCCTAGGAATTTGAGCCTCATAAATCTGTTTTTAGAACTGCACATACAGTCATTCTTTCCAGAATTCTTCCAGCTTTGTGATGGATTCAACATCCAGTCTGCGAGAATCGTCAATTACCAATAGCTACAAATTGAAGCACGGAGGGTCAAATTGAAGAAGTTGAAAAGCATCCAAAAAATGGCTAAGTCTGGTGAAAAAAGCACCCTTCTGGCAAAAGGCGCCCAAGGATTTGAGCCATCAATAATAGTTTTTGAGGTTTTCAGCTCCCAACATCTCTTCAAAGTTGATCTAAATCCGCAATGAATCTGTCAACTAAGCCTCAGGATCAACCAGGCGACCAGAATTCAGGGTCCAACAGAGGCAGTTCATCACAAAAAAAGATGAATTTCTTCAAAAAATATGCTAACATTGGTAAAGCTTGGCCACCTAAAGTCAAAGTGGGCACAGTTGATTCTCAGTTACAATTTTTGAAGGCTTGATCTTGCAAATGGCATCCCAAAATCAGTGGAGAAACTTTCAATTATCAATCAATCATGTAAATTAACTCTTCAATCAGGGTTGGTGCCATAACTGACACTCCCACCTCCAAGATTGATATTTATCTAAGCCTAGGCATCATTTCTCCATTATTTCTTGCAGGTTGAAGAGAAAACACAACTATTTTCTCTCCAATGTCATTTGAAGGATCTAATGGAGGCTATTTGTAGTGTTCTTCGTATTTTCAAGAACAAGTTGCACAGAGGAACAATTTTTCAGAGGTTACATCTCCAAGCATCACTTTTCAAAGGCACCAGTTTATAACTTCTAGCTTCTCCCACACATTTCTTCTATTCTTGTCTTAGATCTTCTTGCATGTCCAAGTAAATGACATTTTTTCATAGATCCGGCCTTGTGGGTAAGGATCGCCATAGTATTGGCTAGGATCAAATCTAAGCCCCAGTTCCTAAAGCTTTAGCTATAGAAACTAACCAACTGGCTTAGCTCTCAAGCACCTACAATACCCATATGTGCCAAAAATTTCTAGGAAAAGCTCGCATCCCTACAATCCCTACAGCCTTCTTCCCCAAAAGGTTGTTGTATTGTCAAAGTGAAAAAGTCACTTTTTAGGGGTTTCGACGCTGTGGGTTTGTTCAAAAAAAGATATTCTCAACAAACCACGCCTTAGAAATTTCAGAAAAATTGCGCTTCAAGAAGCATAATACTTCACCAAAAAAGTTGTGGAAATATTCCAAGCCACTTTTAAATTTTTGACCGTGATTATAAACAACATGCAATCAAGTAGGGTTAGCAAATAACTAAATAATGCAGAATTCAACTCTAACCAAGAATGTACACCAGGATCCCGAGATGGGCAAGGTGTTAGCATGTGGTCAGAGGATCTCAATGCAATGCATGAACTGAAATAACCCTAACCAAGAATGTGCCAAATGACAGCGTGCATATGGTCAAAGGATCCCTATCGATTACAATGCTGAAAGTAAACTCAACACCAAGTATGTGCTACCCAATCCAGAATGGAAATGAGGCGACCATATGGTGGAGATATAAGAAATACAATGCAACTACAGAATATAAATAGGCGGCAAGCCAGCCTCTTCCACTTATTCAGTGGGTATTACAAGCATGAAGAGAAAGATGAGTTGAAATGCTGACAGTACTACTGTTCAGCTTACAATATGAGAGTTTAGTCTGCTAAAGCACAAGATAAGAAAGTTCACAATGCTGCTACAATGTATAATGTTGTCCTTAATGCTCTCAATGACTCTCATTCCAAACCTAACTCAAATGGTGGACTTTATGCAAGCTGTCATGACTGAACAAGGACTGAAATTACCCAACCAGCAATACAGAAACTCAATGAAAAGCTCACAACTCACTCATTACTCACTCAAATTGCATGAAATCTGATGCAAAGTACTCTTATAATGAAGGTGCCCAAGATGATAACAGAAAACAGAACCTAAACGTTGATATTTATTTTTCGCACGAATCCCAATGAGAACCAAAAAGGTACGGCTGCAAGGAGGGGCAATTTTGACTTATAAAACTGAAGACTTCATCAAAAAATCCCAAACGTCATTGAGAGGGGCGCCCTTGTCTAGCAAATGCATGGGTAAACTACCCAGAACCAGAATAAAATCACACAAAGACTTATGAGACAAAACTCCAATCTGCAACACAAACCAGCAACTCCAGATTTTTCATTATTTTGCAAATATAAGGATTACAATGAAGAGACAACAGCTACAAAGCAAACTCACTACAAAATCCACTCAAAACAAGCAAACCTCTCCACTAGGTGCTATCTCTCAAGCATGAAGTCGACCCAAAGCTAGGAGGCATTCATTCCTCGAAGCAGTTCAGCACCATTTCGGCAGCATAACATTACTCAAGATATCAGATAATCCAAATGAAGACCCAAGACCTCCTTTTATAAATTTGTGAAGACTCTCCAGAAACTTCTAGAAACCCTAACTTTTCAAATTTGAAATAACTCTATTTCCCTCCAAAGATGGCCCCACATTTCCAAGCAATATTTGACTTTTGATTTTAAATTAATCTCTTCTTCAAGGATGGCGTCCAACTCAACTGGAATAGACCTTTGAATAATAACAAATTTCACTTATTAAAGGCGCCCACCATGAAAAACACCTTTTAGAACAACTTGAAATTGATGTAGCTAGGCCAAGGGTCAACATTAAAATATAACATTAACATAGCATTATTTAAATAAGAATGAACTTATCTCTCCAAGAAATGCACCCAAGGCGAGAATTGATCAAACCAATTGGTGATTGAAGATGAAGCCAACCGTGCGAAACCATGAGGACCCACTTGCCGGAAATAGAATTTACTAAAAATAGTAAATTCTAAAGGTGCCGAATGCCAGAAAAAACAAATCAACTGCCAGCTCTCGGAAAACCAGGAAAAGAATCCATGATCAAACACCAAGTGAAACAGCTAGCAACCTCCAAACATGAAATCCTAATTTCACCTCCAAGTAGCCCTCTGGTCACGAGAATAGAGCCAGCAGGTCAGCAGAAAAGATCTGCTCGAAGGGGACATTACAAGTTGTGGGAACATATACGTGTTTTACAATCAACAATTGAGTTTTTCAATATGCAATTCACTCAAACTGAATACAGACCAAATCAGTCTTGATTCAAGAGATTTCATAAAGCGTATTTGGAACTTTTGTTGGCATCTACTTGTCGGTGATCACGATTTAGTAGGGTGATCATAATTGTGTATTCATCTCCTAAATTCTCCACATCCCACACATTCTTTCGGCGAAGCTATTTCTTTTTACGTTTAAGCCACCTTTCACGCCATTTTTTCTTTGACGAGTTGAATGCCTTTTCTCACTCCAATGAGATGACCAAATTGTTCACACAGAGAGGGATAGCAAAACATCTTTCAATGTCTTTTGGCTTGAGACTATATGCCACTCACCCATCCACTGATTGAATCTCTAGTGCAATACGATTGTAATGCTTTACACAAGCGATCACAAATTCTATGCTTTGTGTTGAGATGGGAAATGAGACCGCTTCAAGCAACCCAAATTGCTCAATGTTTTGAAGTGTTGTTTGGTCTATGCCTTCAAAGCGTTCAAGTGCATAGTTTTTTTTTTGGAAAAATCTTTGATTACCAAATAAAAGCCATCTTTTTCTCTCCACCCAACCACCCCTAAGCATAACAGCGGCTCACACAAAGCTCCACTCTTTTTTTTTCCCCATAAGCTCACACAAAGCTCATTCTTTTTTTTCCCCATAAGCTCTCACACAAAGCAAAATGAATAAAGCTCACATAGCAAATTAATAGCTCACCAGTGAGGCTATTAATATCATTAAATCATCTTTAATCCACTATCAATTTGAGAAACAAACCTTAACATAACACAAATTTCTACTTACCCCTTTTTGCCAGTTTGAATCCCTTTTTGCTGCCTCCTCCCTCTCGCTTCCCCATCCTTCCAGAATCACCTGTTTTCAATTAGTTACCTTAATCACCTCCCTCCTCTGCATCTTCTCCAACTCTTCCTAATTTGTGAAAAATAAAACCCCAAAAATAGGGACTTCCATTTTTCCATAATAACCACTCAACACAATTATTTGGATTTCTTAACTTATTACTCTAATTACTAAACTATTTTATAATTCAAACAACTTTTATTACAATATTTTTCCACCTAATCAATACTTCATTAACATTCCATAATCTAAAAGCAGAAACATAATATTAAACATTTAATGTTCATCTATTTATCATATTGTATTGTCAAATAAATATCCCAAAAAAAAACAAAATTAGCTATGACCCTACAAAAGTCCACTCCTATCTGTGCATTAAACGCAAGATAGCTGCCACTTTTCCTTTTCAAATGGGGATTTATAAGTGCAGATCAACAGCTGACGCCAAGGTTACGAGCCATGAGATGACGAGACTCAATCTTAAGTATCTCATCGAAGACATTCGTATGACCCTTGGGGTCACTTTTCAGCACGCCTTGAGCACAATTCTTCACACAAACCTTCCATGGAGGATTATTGGTTTAGCTGTGAAGATGAGTTCGAAGTAAGAAGGCACAACTACAGCAGGTTCACCCTTTCACAGATTGTTGATTTCATGTCAAAGGATGTGGAAGGATTATTATATGATGATGGGGAAGTCACACTTCCTACATTCTTCAGAGAGTGTCAACACACAGCCTCTTCCAGCCATGATTGGTACACCAAGGAAAGCATAGCCGTTGAGGAAAGAACAAGCAGAGTTGTAAGGAATAGCATACTTTATGTGGACAACAAGAAGACATAGAAGGTAGTCATTCAAAACCTAGACAAAAGACATGGAGTAACCCTCCAAAAGTTTTCATAAATAGGTCAGATCCTTCAAGAGGAAAGATGCAAATTGCTGATGTAAATCAGCAAGAACATGTGGAGATAGCCACAAATACTGCTAAGACAGTGCTAGAGGTGGAAGCAAAGCCTCCCATTCTGTCACCACCGCAACAGTCTCTAATTCACATCGACTTGGAGCCAGATTCACCACCACGTGACATCTCAACACAATCTCACTCATCAGGAGTTCCTGAGACTAGCACCAATCCTTCCAATGAGATTAGTCGAGATTCTTCTTGGCTTGAGAATCAACTAGGTAGGAAGAGGAGAAAGTCGTCCTACCAATTGGACTTTGCAGAATTTAATCATGTCTACCAAGACACGTCAAAGAAGAAGCTCAAAAAGCAGGTTCATGTGGAAAGGAACGCCGACAACGATATTGTCATCGAGATTGTCGCACCACCTGAGGACAAAAATGTGGATGAAGTAGAGGTTGACGATTTCACCTTGATAAAGGTCAACCTTGGTAAAAGCATGCGCCAGGCTTATGTAGATCTCCTCCAGGTTGTAGCAATAAGCATAGAGGAGAGAATGATAAAAGATGGTGAAGATAAAGTAGCCCTCAAGGTTGAAAATCAGCAACTTCACCGATACATCCCAAACCTCCTTCACGGAACTGAAAATGTCACCGTCTTGCTCCCGCAAATGCTAGAGTTACCAGCAAAACAAAGTCAACTAAGTCAGTTGGTTGTTTATGCGAAGCGCTTAAAAGACTGGGAAGAAGAGTTCGTCACAAGGGTTTGTTTCATACTTTCAGAGTTGTACCAGTTAATGTACAATGCCCACAACCTTCGCATAGAGATTTAGGAGTCGAAGTAGGACATAGCGGTGGACAAACCACAAAATGAGATCATGGTCTCTCACTTGAGGATGGCATATGACTCGAACACTACAGAAGAGAATAAGAAAACACTTTTTACCTAGAGAGAACAACAAATCTTCTAGGTAAAAACACACGAAACAATTTCTGCAGAGTTGACCGAGAGCAAAGAAAAGGTGACAAGTGCACTCAAGTTCGTAGAACTTTCGTGTCACAAGTCCCTTGCCAGTATCAGCATGAGGATGGTGAATACATCGAGCTCGCCGACGTGCAGTCAGAGTTTAAGAAACTCATCCACAGTATTTTCAGCAGTGATTAAGTTGACTATAAGTTGAGTCAACTTGCAACCATGTCAGCACAATTCGACGAAGCGGCCAAGAGTGGAAGGGAATTGCAGAGTCAGATCACAGATGGTGAACAGATGTTGCGAAGACATTGAGTACTTCAAAGGAGTATCAGTGCTCCGAATGATGAGGTAGTTAACAACTTCTTGGAGGAGTTGATTTCTCGAGATCACGGCCAGTGAGTTATTAGTCAAGATGTCCTATCTTCTCCAAAAATAGCATTTAATAACAACAGTTAATTTGATGCCTTTTCCAAGTTAACTCGCTATC
This sequence comes from Sequoia sempervirens, assembly GCA_007258455.2. Taxonomy (NCBI): domain Eukaryota; kingdom Viridiplantae; phylum Streptophyta; class Pinopsida; order Cupressales; family Cupressaceae; genus Sequoia; species Sequoia sempervirens. The sequence continues at coordinate 11,887 of VDFB02338715.1, read as the reverse complement.
CCACCTTTCATGCATGTCTATTTTTGGAGACACCTTTGTACAATGCATTTCTAGTTTAGTTTAGAATCAGTTCTAGTTAATTGTTAGGTTACCTACATTTAGACATAGGAATAAATCTTGTCGATTGGCAAGAACTGAATGTTAACTCAAGGATATTTTAGGGTTCCCTACTCCTTTGAGTTTCTACAAATAAGAGCAACCTTGCTCATTGTATTTTAACTTTTACTACTACACAAAATTGTTGTGCAGTTGTGCCATCAAGCTTGCAAGTAAATATTTGTTCACTCTTTGTCTAAGAGTTGTTTGGTTGATCGTATCTTGTATGATTGTCCTCTTTCATACCATTTGCTGTCCCAAATATTTGTAATCTTTGATTGAGTTTGAGAAAATAAATCAAAAGAGCAATGAGCCTTTGATCCAGAGTTTCAAGATCTATCAATACTTGTTTTTATAATCTTAGTTTCAATCTATAGCTCAGACAGAGCACCTCACCTCCAAGGGAATTTAGAGATTAGGATTATCGTTTGATGTTGTCTCTAGTAATCTATATTTCAACCTACACCTCAGATAGAGCACCTCACCTCCAAGGGAATCTTGAGATCTAGCTTGCCATTTGATGTCGTTTCCAATAACCTTTATTTCAGCCTACACCTCGGACAGAGCACCTCACCTCCAAGGGAATCCTAAGATATAGTTTATCGTCAACCATTCCCACTTGCTCCTAAATCCTCTTGCTCTGATTTTACTTGGGGAGATAGGATAGATATTAAGTTTTAGCCTAGTTGTAGTTGAGATCTACGAAACCAGAAAAACCTCAGCTACAATGCAGATTGTTTATAACCTTGTGCCTCTACCAGCTGAGTAAAAAAGATAGGAACATAGATTACTTTACTTTTTACACATAACAACAAAAGAGGGAGCTTCCCCTCCTAGTTTGAAGAGTAGTCCATACTGTGCATAGCTTTCCATTTCCAATACGCACTCCAGAGGTGCAAATTGAAACGCCAACAGGTGTAGTATGTGTATCATTGTGTGTATGACCAACTACATATATTGTATGTGTATGCCATTGTCTCTCAAAGCCATTTATCTGATGAATTCTACTAATGTTGTAGAGAGAGTGAACAAAACTATGATTACTGCAATCAAAGTAAAAGCCATGGTAAAACAAACAAAGCATATGTTTCACCTTTCAAGCTATGCTTGATTTTCTATGTCACTTAGGAATTCTTCACCTCACAGTCCTAAAATCTTGAAGATGCTTGGTTGTGTTTCCTACCACTGCCCATCTTCCATGTTTTTGCTATATCTAAAGCACAAACCCAGAAAATATAGATATTATTATATCCAGACGTCTATAACCTGTTCATACACATGTCGTGTATATATCAAGATTCATAAATGCTATGTATATTCATACATGTCTAGTCAACTAATTGTGTATTGTATGTATATATTTGATATATATTTTCTATGTATATACCCAAATATGCTTATTCTACATGTGTGTGTAACACTCACTTAATCCACAGTTTAAAAATGTTAACCAACTACCAGTTTCAGCTGAAAAACAACTAACTTCTAAATTTTCAAGTTCAGCTAATTTGAAGCAACTAACGGTTTTCACCAACCATTTCACAAAAGATCAATAACTAAATAATTGTCAAACTAGGGTTTCCTTTACAGTTAGAAGGAAAAGAAAATCATTCTCAATGTCGTTACATCATTCAACTCATCTACTAACTTTTAAACTTTCATTTCCAGCTGAAAGAAAAACTATTAACTAAAAACATATAACAAAAAATTATAGAAAGGTAATAACTACTTTTCTTTTGTTTCCGGAAAGTAACGAACAATTACTACAGCTATGAACAAATGTAACAGCTGTCATTCTATGGTTTAAGAAGTGGAAAACTAACTACCAATTTTCGTCCGACAATAACCAATTATTCCATCTAGGTTTTCCATTCAACCAATTAACTAACTGAGGAAAGAAATATCTTCTTTATTTTCATTAACTAATTTCAGATCTTTCATTTCAGCTGAATGAATCAAGTAACTATCTCACTAATTAACTGCAGAATCTTACAACGTACATTAACATAAAAGAATAACATTCACTGCATAAATGAGAGTAAACTTTAATGAGCATTGCATGTACTTGGATTTACGAGTGAGGAAGAAATACATTTGACATCATCTTCATGCTATTATGCTAGGGCTTCTTTATCAATGAGGGGAAGAGAATTATCATCAGGGGCTTTACCGCCCAACCAAGACCTATTGGTCTTCCGAGTTTCTTTAACTGAAAAACCCGCCCTTCACTAGGGTAATCAACATGGATCAAATTATCATCGTTCCTCTAAGCCTGGTGTCAAGGACCTATACCTCCTGATCGACCTTACTAAGGGTACCTCCCAACTAGCAAGGCCACTCTAATCAGTGATATATCTGGTTCTTGATAGCTGACAGATGCTGAATCTAGCATTGTACCTTGGCCAAGGATTTTTAAATTACTGGCACTCCTATGCCGATATCTCTGGCACTCTTGTGCCATCAGCACTCTCACCCTTGCTCGACATGACAACTCTCTGATCAAGTTTCTTATTTAGTGCAACCTCAGGTTGGGTTAACAATCTTCTCTTGGTTCGAGGTTAAACTTAACTTTAGAGCTTATTGTTTTTTAACTTGTTTGGTTCCATTTTTGGTTTGTGGTTATATCTTAACCATCAAATGAATGCATTGAAAATGAGAGGATTTCAAGATCTCAATAATTATACTTTATGTATATTCAGAATAACTCCGAACGACAGGAAGAATGAAACTAGGTCAAGGTTTAGTTTGTTGATTAGTTTGAGATTGACTGGAAAACTTAATCCGTATTCCCTAGATTCCCATAAATTATAAACCCAACAGATCCTCAAATACTACAATAAGATTGATCACAACATAGAAAAGAAGAAACCATAACCACTCGGGTTCCTCAACATAGGACTGAGGTTTCGGTTTAAGATACAATCTGCTCAGGTTCGGAGAAAAGAATAGATTATGACAATCCCTTTAAAATATTCGATAACAAAATAGTTCTCATGCAAATCAAGCACTTAAGAAAGAAGTAACCCTGCCCGTGATTATTGACATTACAAAGATGAGAAGGAGAATAAAAGACTCAAACAATATTTACTTCCAAGAAATCTTAAGTATATATTTTCTTGCATCAAGGTTAAATCCTAACCATAAAATTTATACCAATAAAAAGGAGTGATTGATATATCAATGAGAAAAAGATACCATTCAATCTCAAGGTTTTATATTACCATATCTTGGTTTGAAAAATATTTTCCTATTTAATAACAAAGAGCCAAAGACGTTGTTTAGACCCTAGCAATGATAAGCTACAGGGTACTACTGAAAATACAATTTATTAAGCAGGGTCAGCTTGATTCAAGAACAAATAATTCGAAGGCAACTCATCAATCATTTAGACTCTTAAGAGGACAAAATGTATCCCATCGGCATGTTAAAAAAAATAGCATGATCAGACTACCATACGATACTTCAACAAGAACACAACGATTTTCTATCTTTCACCATGATGGTCACAAATTAAACAAAGGACTAACAATGATAAATCTTTAGCAAAGTGATGGATCCCTATACGTGCCTGAAGATGTGGGCCTGAAGCCTGAAAGAGAACTTCGATTCCTGCCAAGATTAAACCATGGCATCAATGCAACCCTCGTCCCTTCTAGATGGGAATTGTTTCAGAGATGGCCCCGAAAATCAAAGCTACTCGGAGCTGGTAACCCGTACGCCAGACAAGCTTTCACGTTTGTAAAAAGAATTCGAGGATAAACAATGCAAAACACTATAAATTGAGTGCGGAAGATTCAAGAAAGAGTTTTCCTCCAAACCAGAAGATCGCCCGAAGAAGTAAGGAACAAGACAGAATTCTTGGCTCGACTGAGAGTGCTAAGTTTATGGTAAAATGAAATGCGTAATCAAGGAAAGGTGGATATCAAAAGCCAGAGATGCGAATGAAGTAAGGAAGTATTTCCCCGGAAAAATGCAATGCCTTCGATGTTGAAGAGCGCCCTCAAAGTAACCTCCCTTCCAGACTTCAAGAGCCGCGGCTGCATGGTTACCCCATCTTGGTCGTTTCCCCCAGAGAATTCGAAGAAAAAAAATGACGAGAAAAATATTCCTCTTCTAATTCCGATGACTCACTTTTAATTATTTCATTTCCGGTTCAAAGCCATTTCGTATATTTTTTCATATTTGATTGATGGCCTTAGACTTATATCCATGATTATTAATTTAATATTAAATAGCCATTGCATAAACTTATATATATAACAAGAATTGTTTCGCTTCATTCTCAAGAGAATATTTATGAATAAATATCTTAATTATATCAATAATTTTAATTTATTAATTTATAACTATTTGCAATCTCCTTAAAAATAATTAAAGATTAATATATTTATAATTAAATTAACTTATAGAGTAATTAATTACTTTGTATTATTTATGGCCAAGTTACAATTTAGATATTTGTCATACACAAGGTAGACAATAAAACTGATCCATTGTTAACCATGTCATCTCCCTGATGATATTTCCCTTTCCCTCGCGACATCGACAATCCTGCATCCACAATCCTACATCCACTGACAAGGATTATGGATTAGATCGTTCTCAACATTTATGTATATATCAATATATATTAAATATAATCTCATGGTCACTCATTTTCGCATGAACAAGAAATTCACTTGCATTTAAAAAGATCATTTACATTATAGTTTTTCAATAATTAAAACAACTATTTTATTCTCAATGCACATTCACATGAAGGAAGTTATTTGCAACTAACATAACGACCATAATTCCTTTGTCATTAACATGTTTAAGTCAGAGGGGATGTGACAGTGTGCATATGTAGGTTATGTATATCACTACACATATATGATCAATTATGTATATTTGGGCAATATACCAATGTGTATATATAGATATTCACAATTGGATATGTGTTCATGTGCATATACATCTAGATATTCACAGATGTATACATAATCAATTGGTTTCTTGTTGAAAACTCAAAACTACTAGACATCCTCTCCAGTCTTGAAGCATATATGAATGTATACACATTTATGCATGGATCTAGTTTATTTAGTAAAGTGGATATTTAATGCACATGATTGAATATATCCAAATGTGTATATTCCATATATATACACAAACTATACACATGAGTAATATACATGTGTATATACACAATTTAAACACAACCAGGTATATACACACACAAATATGCATCTGATTATATAGTATATAGTATATACACATGCATATAGAGAGAGATTGTACAATGTACACAATATTAATAATCATCTATACAAACAAAATACATACCATGCTTGTAAAATTAATTTTTGAGATGACAATGATCCACAAATCAATATGAAAAATCTAAGCAATATTTTAAGAAATTTGTCAGATTAAGATATACAAATGAGTATGAAAAGTCTAACTATATTGAATTGTCAAAATAAGAAAGAAATTTTATCCACCAAATGATACAGAAAGAAGGATTTGATAAGATATTGGGATGGCTTGATGCCTAATAATGTGTCTATACTCTATATACCAATTGTGTGTATACCCAAATGTGTATATTCACTATATGTCCACATGTAAATAGATAAATATGTGCATCATATATATATACACAAACTATACAAAAATAGGTAGTATACAAGTATGTATACTAACTATTCAGAACTGGTTATTTATGCACAATCATGTATCTACATATACCAAACACATGCATATATAGAGAACCTAAACACATAATAATCAATTCCCCTGTTAACAAGGATGGAAGAATTAATTTCCCAAACAATAAAGAAGGTATAAAATGGATTCCTACCCCTCAAGATTGGTCAAAACTGAATTTTTGACGAAGCATCAAGGGAAACCCTAGAGCTTCTGGATCCAACTATTTAATAAGAGATGAAAAGGAAAGGTTAATCGGTGTTGCTTCTAAAAAACTCAAGGAGGTAATGAACAATAAGGCTGCAGCCCAAGCCTTTCACTTAGGAGCCTTTTGAAAAATAGTAGGAGCCTTGAGACTATCCAATTCCTCATCTCTCCTTCCTAGATGCCTCAAACTACCTCCTGGTGATATTCAAGAACAATCATTACAAGTAAAATGAAACAACAAATAAGGGAATTCAAACTAAATTTCAAAATAAAAAGAAAACATACCTAGTTACAAATACCCTTTCCATTTTGTTTGTCTTCGTTCGGTAGTACCTTCACACAGGAAAAAGATAACCCTACCAAGAAGAGAGAGAGAGAAAGAGAGAGAGCTTGCACTCCTAAAATTGGAACTAGAGGTAACTGCCCTGTTTGGGGGTGGAAAAAGTTTTATTATCGAATTTAGAATCTTTAGGAGAGATGACAAAGGGAGTCTTTAGAAGAAAGAGTTGCAATTGCTCCTCTAAATTAGTGGCTAAATGCCTAAATACTCTATGGTCATGACCAAAATTTCAATATACAATAAGTGATTTTGGGTGTGTCTAAATTCTTCCTTCCTCTATTTCAGTTTGTGTTTTTGTTGCATATGGTATAGTTTTTGTGAGTTTATTATCTAGCGATTGCAAGTGTAGGGCATCCCCACAAACAAGCATTGGATCATCTTTGTCGAAAACATCTTCAAGATGGCCATACTTTATCCAAATAGAACATTCAAAAGACTCCACACTCCACCTTGTGCTCTAACTAAGGGGAGATAACCATATCTTTGTCAAAGCCCTCACCAGCAAAAGTATTACCCTAGAAGTTGAGAATTCTGACAATATTGAAAATGTTTAAGGGCAAGGTCCACAATAAGGACAGCTTTTTCTATAATGAACCGGACCAATTTTTTTTGTTTTTCAATAGCAATTACAATGCAACTTGCACCTGTTAAGGTTAGCTCCAAAACCAAAACGATGCGGAAGATAACCCTAACCAAGAATGCGCCCAGGAGGGATGAGCATGTGGTTAGAGGATCTGATGCAGTGCTTAACTGAAAGGAACTCTAACCAAGAATACGCCTAGGAGAGGCGGGCATATGGTCAGAGGATTTTATGCATGCTGAGCTGAAAGTAATACAATGTTGAAAGCACTCAACGCCAAGTATGTGCTTCCAAACTCATGGTGTTGAGGATCCAATGCAATACAATGAAGATTGTGCAATGGCCAGTCTCCTCCACTAAGAGTGGGAAATTACAAAAAGCTTAGCAAACTGTAAATAAGATAGCTGACAGTACTATTGTTTAGCTTTACAATAATATAGAAATGTCTGCCAAGATCACTGAGTTAGGAGTATATCAATCCTGCAACAATGTATATTGTCTCTCCAATGCTCAACCAAACCCCAAGACTCAAACCCAACTCCTAAAGCTAACTCTATCAATCTGATATGACTGAACAACAACTGAAAATGCATAACCAGCAACACTGTAACTCACTCAAATGCTCATAACTCTCTCTAGACTTGTCCAGATGACATGAAATCTAATGCAAATGAACACTATGAAGATGGTGACCAGATTCTAATCAAAAAATGACTCTAAAAATTTATAATTTTATTTTCTAAACATTTTCTAGACAAAACAAAATGGTACGGCCTCAAGAGGGGTGATTTTCACTAGATAAAATCATAATCTTCATCTAAAAATCTGTAAATTGGCGCAAATGGTCGGCCCTAGCAAAGAAACAGATTGGTGAAATGTCCAAAACAATTTTGTTTTTATTTCATGAAATATGAGCAAAAACTACAATCAGCTATGCTAAACCAACAACTCCAAAATGTGACTAAAATGCAAGAACTCCACTACAATATGCAAGAAACTCAACTACAATGTGCAATAAACTCAACTACAACTAATATCTCAACTAGTTGCTATCTTTCAAGCAAGAAGTCAAACCCAAGCTAGGAGGTATGCATTCCTCAAAGTAATCTCTCACCATTCCGGTAGCATAAAGTTGTAAATTTCATGGATGATAAATGAAGAACAAATGACTCCCTTTTATAGATTTGTGATGATCTTCTAGAAGCCTCTAGAAAGTGCACCCAAATTCAAATTTCAAGTTGACTTCAATTTCCCCCTTCAAATGGAATCCAAATTCAAATGGAATTTCATTACTTCTCCAAGTCGCACTTTTCCAAGAATGAAGTAATTATTTTAATAAAATAATGCTCCTCTTCAAATTGGCGTCCATTTCCCAAGGTGACATTTTCACTTTAGAAATATCAAAAATAACTCCTCATGAGGCGTCCACCCCTCAAGTTCCCCCATTTTAAAAACAACTTGAAGTTGTGATGCTAGGCTAAGGGGATAAAGTTAAAATATAACATTATTAATTTAAAATAACTCATCTCACCCAAAAATTGCATCATGAAGCCAAAAATCAATATTTCCACTGAACTGCCTGAAGAGGAAAGCCAACTATAATGAGGCCAATCAAGACCACTACCACAAATAGAATTTACTAAAAATAGTAAATTCAGCAAGTTGATCGAATCAATGTGCAAACCGAACCATTGTGAAGCTCTTTGAAAACCCAGAAAGAATCCGCAATCCAAAATCCCAAACTCCAAGATGTAGCCGTCGTAACTTACTAAAAATAGTAAGTCCAGAAAGGTTGCCCAACACAGTTGCATGTCATACCTCTGCAAAGCTCTTTGAAAACCTAGAAGGAATCCATAATCCAAACAACCAAACTTCAACGTGCAAACACTGGGAATAGGCTATCAATCACTAAAAAGTGTAGTGCTAAAAATGGGGACATTACATTTTCCTAAAAACCCCACTTAACAATCTGCTACGGCCATGGAGAGGTGGGGGCCATGGAGAGGTGGGGGTCCCACTTAACAATCCACTACGATCATGGAGGGGTGGTAGGCCTAGGCCACTTATAAGCTTCGTTGGCTTCCCCTAGTAGGTCATGTGTCTTCTAAGGTGATAATGGGGGTAGAGAAAGTAGGTACAAGTGTTTCCACTAAGTACGCCACTCCGAGAATGGAATGATCTTAGATTGGACATTCAGCTCAGAGCCAAGGGTGGGTTGTCCCCATAGGATGCTTGTGCCCTTGGGCTTAGATGGATAGCTTCGGGCAGATCTACCCACGCCACTCCTCATATGTCTTTATTATGGCTTTATGATTATGCTGATATTTTGGATATCTAAATATTAATGCTAACAAATCATGTTGTTAATATGGCAATTACAGGGTTCAAGTCTAGGGTTATTAAGTTAGGAGAACATTCATCTAGAAAGAAGAAACCCTAAACCCAATCAACAAGCAAATTCCAAGGCAAGATAGGTAAGGGACATCACAGTGTAGCCATGGGTATTTTGGTAGTGTTGCAACCTCACTTTAGGGTATTGCAATCACTTTTCCAGGCCCCCAATCATTGCCTTGAATGTCAAGTCAGAAGTAATGTAATAAGTAAATCTGCTCATTTCAGTCTATGCATTTCTGAAGGCAAAGTTGGCTCTAGTTTTTATTCATTTTCACCATTTGTATCTTAGTTATGAACTATATAGATGTGTATGTAAATCTTGGCCTGTTGAAAGTGAATTTCATGGAAATGCATATCTTATACATTTTGTATTAAAGTTTTAGACATCGTCATGCCATATGTTTGACAATGTTCACATTTTCAAACTAAGAAAAACATAAAAGTATCATTCAATCCAAGTGAGGTTTTTATAGTGGTATCAGAGCTGGTATTTCTTGCCAGCCTGTAAGTTTGCATGAATTTTAATGAATCTAGAGGACAGGGAATAAATCACATACAGGAGTAGAAGACAAAGAGGGGCTAATAATATATTTAACTCAAAATCAGAAGAAGAGGAAAACATGGGGGACAGGAATGAGCCACCTAACGGTAGCACTATGCGGATTTCAAATGACCTTGCTAGAGGTCAACAACAATTGGTTTAGCTTCTTACCCAGTTTATAACAAATAATCAAGGAAACCAAAACAATACTTGAAACAATGGTTCAGGAGGGACTAAGGGTAACAATAGTAATAATGGTAATAACGCGAATCATGGTGAAGGGAGCAACACTCATATTCCTACACAGAGTAACACTAGGATAGCTAATAGAGTGACTCCTAAACCTCTCTTACCTCAATTCTTGGAAGGAAAACAAGATGGAAACCAAGGACAACAAGGGCAAGGTGAAGGATTTACTGATTATTTGAAGGAGTATCAAACTCTTGGTGATGAATTTCATGCAGCTATGTCCCTATAGGATTTTGTGCTATTAAGTACAGGAATAGGCCAAGGGATCACAACAGGGGCCAACAGAATCAAAATCTTCAGCATAAGGTTGGAAAATTGTTTATTCCTTCCTTTGATGGCTTTAACAAGTGCACTGCCAGAGCTTGGGTTCAGAAGTTGGATACATATTTCCAACTCAACTCTATGTTGGAGACAAAGGTAATCAAATATGCTACATTGCATTTGAATGGAGAGGCCCATGAATGGTAGTACCACAGCTTGGTCATATTTGGGCACACCAATATTACTTCATACCTGGACTCCACACAAAAACTTATTGACCAATTTGATAAGAACGACCCAAAGTTACACTTCAAGGGGTTGGCTCAACTCAAACAGTTTGGGACATTAGATGCTTACATCTCAAAGTTTCAAAGGCTTTCAGTCATGGTGACTGATGTTTCGGGGTATGAATTGATTATTCCTTTCATTGAAGGATTATCTGACCCACTATGTAGTTGGATTAAGGCCTTCAAACTAGAGTCTCTACAAGATGCTATTATTAAAGCAAGAGGCATGGAGAATTCAGTCCCAAAAGGTAAATTTCCTTCCAAACCTTTCCTTCCTCAAAAAAACAAGGACAAGAAACTCTTCTAGAAGGAGTGGCCCAAGAAAGACAAGTTGGATGATGAGGCTCGTAAAGAATTGAAAAGAAAGAAGCTATGTTTCAGCTATAAGGAGCCTTGGGAACCTAGTCACAGGTGCATGAGTAAGGGTAAGATGCATTACATAGAGGTGCTCTTTGATAGTGATGGGGAAGAGGAAGCAAAACAAGTTCAAGGCAGTGAGCACAGTAGTTTGGATGATGAGCAGCCACATGAGGAGGTTAAGGGTGGAACTATTTCCACTCTATGATTACTCCTAGATTTAACTCTTTTAGAGTTCGTGGAGTATTATAGTTGCAGCATGTCATCAGTTTGATTGATAGTGGGGCAACCCACAACTTCATAGACTCAGCTCTAGTGGCTAAGAGAGGCATTCCTGCTGAAAAATTTGGGGGATTTAATGTGATGGAAGCTAATGGTTTCAGCATGACATGCACCCAAAGAGTTCCTCGATTGGATGTGTCGTTGGGCAACTACACGATGATCAATAACTTCTATGTAGTTGACCTAAGAGACACCAATGCCATCTTGGGTATTCAGTGGCTTCATTCCTTGGGAAAGTATTCTCAAAACTTCCAAACAAAGGAGCAATTCAAGGCAATAGATGGTAAGAAGGTGGTTTTGAGGGGTATGGCTAATGGTACTCCTAAGATAGCTTTAGCCAAAAGGATGGAAAGCATATTCAAGCATGGAGATGTGGCTTGGGCAGCAAAGTGTTTGATTACGTCAAAAGAATCTTTAGATAGCAATCAGCCATATCATGTAGACATTTAGACATTGTTGGGCAAGCACAACAGGGTTTTTGGAGAGATTCCTCTAGGGAGGACTCCCAACAGAGGTTTTGAACACACCATTGAGTTAGAAAAGGAGCCAAACCGGTTATAACTACTCCTTATAGGCATCCAAAGAAGTTCAAAGATGAAATAGAG
>VDFB02338714.1:0-29507 GCA_007258455.2 Sequoia sempervirens | reverse complement strand
TGTTGATGTTTAGCGATGGTTGTTGATTTTCTTTTGTTGTCTTAGAAAAACAATATCCCAAACCATTTTTTGTCTTTTGTGTACTAGGTTCTATAGGGACTTGAATTCCTTGTTCTATCTTTCCACATCCTTTACCACTGTATCCTAATTGTTTCACAAGTTCATAACCCCTTCCATAAAGTCTTTCCATTTCTTTCAGATTTGACAATTCTTGGCAATCTATCTCTTGAAAAAAAAATTGTGTAGGTTGTATTTCCTTCCAAAGTAGATGAGGTAGATGCTTGGGAAAATTCTTTCGAATTCTAAGCTGACATAGCTGTAGGTTATCCATGTTTTCCATCCTCTTTTTTTGTGATTATTGTATATGCATAAAATTGGTCATATATGATTAATCCTAGCATTTAATTAAATATTTATTATTTAATTAATTTCTCTAAAGTCTTCTACATATGATTAAATTTAATTAATTTAATTATATTGTTCATTCAATTTATTCTTCTATCATGATTAAATAAATCAATTTTTATTTAATTATTTCACATTCATATGCCCACTTAATTAATTAAATAAATACACTTTATTTATTTTAATTAATTATCACTTTTTTAATTTAATTAAGTCTTTTTTATTTAATCAAATTTAAATATTTCTTTTCAAATCTTTCTTCTAGTTAATTAAATATCTTATTTAATTAATTTCATTTACATACCATTTCTTAAAAGTTTGATTAAATATCTTTATTTAATTGAATATCTTCCATATCTTTTCAAAATCATAATTAAATATTCTATTTAATTATGAAATCTTCATTATTCTTCAAATCAAGGGTAAATATTCTATTTTAAGAAAAAAAAACCTCATTGTCACCCTTAAATGAATAATTGAATTTAATAATTCATTATTTATCTTCTTCAAAATCTTTCCATAATCTCACAAAAAGATAATTTTTACAATTCATCTTCATAATCTTATCTTACCTCTTTTACAGAAAAGAAAACAAACCTTGCTTTCTGCTTTCTTCTGTTTTTCTACACTGTCATCCATCTTCAACCATTCGATCTGCCAGGAATTTTCACAATCGTTGATCATATCATCCAATCAAAAAGCTTTCAAAAAACTCTATAAATAGCACTGCCAATCCAAGCAATGGCTACAACACACAACAGATGAATTAGAGATTAATTGCATTCTAGAATTATCATTATAGTTTTATTATTCATAGCATCATCATAATCTTTCATTTTAGCAATCATGTTTTAGAATAATCATGTCTTAGCTTAGCATTACATGCATTTCATATTCAATCTCATTCTCTAGGAAGACTGTTTGTTGAGCCTAGCATACAATCTGAGAGCCAACTAGAATCAATGAAAATACTGGAGATAGAGGATGATAGGATTACATCAATAATAGGATATTGAGTTTGCATCTCTATTGTTTTAATATTCTATTTTTGATATAATGTCTTATTGGTGTGTTTGATTCATTTGTTTTTACATATTTAACACGCATAAAATCGACCACACATTTATGTTGCCCACCATGGGGCATTGTCTCATTTTTAATATTTATCTGCAGGTTTTTTGATAGGATTTCGTGTTCTGGGATTCAGATTTTTGGAAATTTTTTTTGTTTTAGCGCATCTGAGGATTTCAGAAGCACATACGCGTGTTTCTACAGAGCATCTATAATTTATTTCAGCACTTTTGCAGGTACTTCAGCGCATTCAGGGACTGTTGGGGCACATCCAAAAACTATTTTGGCACATTTACAAGAAAAAATGGTGCATATACCTGACTTAATTTGTTAAAAAAATTTGAAAAACAAAAAAAAAAAATTTAGTTGCATTATGTTTTAGCGCATTTAGGAGTTTTTGTAGCACATTTGGGACTTTTTGTAGCACATTTAGGATCTGTTTTGGCACATTAACTTGTTATTGTTGCACATATATGTGATCTTCTAGCACATACAGGTTGTAACTAAATAGGTTTCTGAGTCTGACGCCTTCCGTAGACATAACCTTTTTCTGGCTTAAAAAGAACCAATCTAGGATAGTCACCGCCGGTTTTAAAAAGAAGAAACCCTAGGATAGACATGGATTAAAATGAAGCAATCTAGGATAGTCACCACACACTGATTTTTCAGTTAAAATGAGTCCCATGCTTTTTGTGAAGCAACATATTCACATAGTTTAGATCATTGTGATTTGGGTTTTAAAATGAATAGTGTCTACTGTGTTTGTGGCAATAGGTCTATGCTCTCCCCTTAACTAGGTGACCAAAATACCAAACTTGTATTTTACATTCATGCAATTTTACTGCTTTATTACATCCTATAGAGGGCCTACTCTTGTGGGAAAAAGTACTCACCGAAGAGGAATGACTCAAGTGGGTTCAAGCCAAAGCCAGGCTATTCCGCCCCACTATAAAATTTAAAGAAAATCAGGGGAAATCCTCTTTTGCCGATAGTGTGCAAGATAACCATCCCCAAAGACTTTCTTCTAAAGGTTGGGAGGTCTCCTGAGGGATTTTATTATTTCTGCACTAAACGAAAACCCTTACTATGAACCTAGTGTAGTACCCAGCTGAAGTCAGTTTCCAAACATCATAATAATCACAGTGCAAGGGGAGGGAAGAATCTTCCCCCAAGATACTTACCATATAATTGCCAAGGACCGTTTGCTTAGGGGATCTGGTATCCACTTCTGTCACTCTAAGTATGCACCTGGAAAAGACAAAAACACGGGCGCCCCTTCAGGGGTGACACGGCTGTGTGAGTCGACATAGTTCTAAGATGTGGGTTGCTGATTATTATGATGACGTATTTGAGTACTAAGAGTGAGTCTTCTTGAACTATCTATCATGTGTAAAACCTGTGAAAACACTTTTTGAAAAACAATTTTGAAACATATGTACTTGATGTTTAGTATAGGACTTAAAAACAACTATTTTTAGAATGTTTGTTGTGTTTTCAATCACACTAATTCAGATAAAAGATCATCTGAAATGAACATGTCAAATTTTAGCTGAAACTGCTCACAAACTGTTTGAAAAGATTACCTTGTAAAAACTATTTTAGTGCATATAGGGTATATTCTAGCGCATATAAGGTCTTTTCTACCGCATTCACTGGTTAATTCAGCACTTTTAGGGTCTATTTTAGTGCATTAAGTCTTTTGGCGCATACATTGGCTACTCTAACAACAAAACTTTTCGGTCACTATCACAGCATTTTTCCTGGAGCACATATAGGATACAAAGTAGTGCATTTGGGACATATTGAAGTGCATTTCACCATTTCTTTAGCGCATATCCCTATTTCAGAAGCGCATATAGGCAACAGAAAATCACATCTGTCATTTTTCCTGAATCATTATTTTTCACAGATCTGAGTTTATAGCATACTCGGTCCAGTAACGTATCAATATTTTCTCTCATGCTTAGGGAGTGGAAATATACCAAGTTTGTCAAGAAGTCAAATTCCAATCGGATAAGGAAACCCAAGAAACCTCTAAGTTACAAGAAAACCTTACAATGAAGGAAGTTTTTATACAAGAGTCGAAATGTCTTACTGCATTATCGTAGATTTCTCCATAGGTACCAAGATTTTGTCAGAGGATTTACTGATGAATACGTTGTAGACCCTCTAGATTCACGAGCCTATTTTCAAAGAAGAGCCCTCTCACAATGACACAATCACAATCAGGCTCTTGATTTCAACTATATACCACAACCTTCTATTGAATATGTGACACATCCTAGTCAAATACTTCAGTGAGTTGAAATAGGCTATTTGATATATTGATCATTCTTTGAAAACAAGGATCAAATCCTACAAGTGCAACTTTCATCACAAACTTCTAAATTCTCGGTTCAACTTCTCCCAACAGAATTTTGATATCCTTTATCATTGGAAGCCACAACCACGAATTAGGAAACATAGTTTTCATCATATCATATGATTTTCATCTTATCAGATTAAAACGTCATCTTTGATTGCACTCATCAAACTATGATCTAAGTTTAGGATAACATCTTGAAATCATATGCTTGTTTTTACATGATCACAATACAATAAACTGAAGGAAGATATTCAACAAGAAGATCATACCTCAACCACTCAAAAGGAAGGTGAAAATAGTGATCCCCTTTATAGTGTGAGTTGAAATCCCCTTTTTGAAGACAACATGGCCGAAGGAGTAAAAGATTTGTTTACTTCTGAAAATGATCTAAGAAAAACCCTTGAGGATAGTGATGATGAACAAGAAGAAGAGTGTCACCTTAAAGAAGCCGAACAAGATACTAAATTTATCAAAGTAGTAGAAAAGATCTTAGCAAACGACAAACAAAAATATTTCCTATATCTGGCCGACAAAGGAGCTAAATTGCCTCATGATTTTAATACTGAGAACATAAAGAGTAATCCTGATGAAACACCCTTATCTGATCTTAGTGCCTTGACTCAACATGTTAAAACATTAGAAGGAAAAATTAAAGATCTACAAGGGGGAGCCACAACAAAGACATACGCTCTTGATGATATCTGTCCATATCCTTTTGATCGATGTCTCAACATGATCCCATTTCCTAAGCACTGTGAAATTCCAAAGTTTCATCAATATAACAGGAAATTGGATCCGATTGACCATATTGGAGACTTTCGAAACATGACTTTAGAATTTTCTCATGAGGATACATACTTAATGCGATTGTTCCCACAAAGTCTTGGAGGCCAATCTATGGAATGGTTATCAAAAATCACACCGCCTGTCAAAAAATTTGAGGAATTGATCAATGAGTTCATCTCACAATATTCCTATAACATACAACACCAAATAACCATGATTGATCTATGCAAGGCTAAACAAAAACTTGGTGAACCATTCATCACATTTCTTCAAAGATGGAGAAGATTGTTCACTAGATATCCACGTCATGTTCCTGAAAAGGAAGAGATCACTACCTTCATAAACAGCTTGGATCAAGAGATGAGTTATCGACTAAATCTTCATTGTCCTCCCTCTTTTTAGACAATGATTGAAAATGCAATCACAATTGAAAGTGCATTAGTCCAAAGGGGAATAATCAAACTTGATAGAGACAATCATAGCTCATCAAATCACCACAATGAAAAATCTAATTTTTGGACTCACAACAAGAATGTGGTGAATGATGGTGTTGTAGATGCACATCATGTCTCACATAAGCCAGTTGTTCTTAGTGTTCCTCGCAACAACGACTACAACAATGTCAACTTGTTTACAAATCAGGGAAACAATCCTCCTCCTCTAAGGAATAACCAAAATCCAACTTTTGTTCCAAATCAGAGTAATACCAACAACCAAGGGTATCATGGAAACAACAACAATAACACCTTAAGAAATGCATCAAACACGAACCCACAATGATCTTCATTTTTCTCCAACAAAAGAAATTTTACTCCGCTGGGGCAATCTCTGGAATCTTCCCTTAAACACTTGATGGAAAAGAATGTTATTACCCTACTGCCTCAACATAACTTCGCTCAAGGATCATGAGCTGAGCTACCCCACACGTGATCTTGAGTTGGCGGTAGTTGTTCATGCATTGACAAGATGGAGGCATTTCCTTCTTGGCCATAGGTTTGAGTTTCACAGTGATCACAAAAGCCTTCAATATATTTTCATGCAGCCTAACCTTAATGCTAGGTAGAGGTGTTGGATGGAGTTTCTTTGTGAATATGACTTCGAAGTGAATTATATCTAGGGAAAGGAGAATGTCATAGTAGATGCACTTAGTAGGCGGAGACATGAGATATCTGAGTTGACTCTTGTTGTAGATTTGCGAAGTCGAATTCTTTCTGCCCTTCTAGTGGATAGTTAGTATCAGGAGGTTAGGACGAAGATTGAGGCAGGAAGACCCCTTGAGGGCAGGTATTCAGGATATTCTCTATATTCATATGAGATATTGAGGCACATGGGATGCATATACATTCCTTCATCAAGTGATCTTCACACCTTGGTCATGACTGAAGCACATCGTGCACCTTATTCAACCCATCCAAGGGTGAAGAAGATGTATGAAGATCTGTGTTAGTTGTATTTCTGGCTAGGGATGAAGCATGATATTGCAAATTATGTGTTGCAATGTCTTGAGTGTCAACAGGTGAAGGATGAACACCAACATCCAATAGGGATTTTGCAACCGCATTTAGTACCAGAGTGGAAGTGGGATATAATCTCATTGGATTTCATTATTGTTTTACCCAACTCTTTGAGACGACATGATGCAATTATGGTGACAGTTGATAGGTTGACGAAGGTAGCACACTTCTCACCTATTTGCTCTTCCTATACTGCATCATCTATAGCTAGAGTGTTCATGGAGGACATAGTGAGGTTACATGGTATTCCGCGTCAGATTATTTCTGACAGGGATCCATTGTTCACCTCAACTCTTTGGACTTTATTATAGCATGCGATGGGGACACAGTTGAACTTTAGTTTAGCTTACCACCCAGAGATAGATGGACATACCGAGAGGGTCAATCAAATCCTCTAGGATATGTTACGTATGTATGTGATGGACCAGCAGACGTGATGGGAAGATTATCTCTATTTGGTAGAGTTTGCTTATAATAATGGGTTCCATAGTTCTATTGGCATGCCTCCATTCCAGGCATTGTATGGGTGACCATGTCACACTCCCTTGAGTTAGGATTGACTGGAGGACAGAGTAACTTTGGGTCCTGAGATGTTGCAAGATATGGAGCAATAGGTGGATAGGATTAGAGAGCATTTGGTGGCAACGCAAGATAGGCAAAAGAAGTATGCGGATGCGCATAGAGTGGATTGTTAGTTTTCTATGGGCGATAGAGTCTTCTTGTGGGTGCATCTGCGAAAGATTCCAATCCATTATGGGAAGGGATCTAAGTTGACACCTCACTTTTTCAAACCCTTCGAGATACTCGAGAAGATTGGTCCAGTTGATTACTATCTTGCTTTACCACCCAGTCTCTCGCGTATTCATGATGTATTTCATTTTTCAGTTCTTCGGTCATACCATCTAGACATTTCTCATGTCCTTGATTGGAATGAATTATAGGTAGAGGATGGGCAGTTAGCTTTGGAGCCCATGGCCGTAATGGAGCGTAGAACGCTCACTCTTTGAGAGCGAGATATTGATCAGGTTAGGGTCCAATGGGATCCTAGGGATGATACATCATCCACATGGGAAGATGCAACTAGAATGAGGGAGCTCTATCCCTATTTGTTCGCAGGCTTCTAGGAGTAAGCTTGATCCTAGTGGGGGAGGATGTAGCACCCCTCCATTTTTTTCTCTTTTGATTGGACAGTGTTCTTCTTTGTTATGCTTTTTTTTTGTTAATACTTTGACTATGGTACTTGGTTACTATTTGATTGCAAACTGTAAAGTAATGTGAATGTTATATTTTGATGTGATGGTATTTTATTATGATGTTATCATTATGGAATGCTTTGGATTAGCTTAGTAGATATTTGAAGTAATGATGCTTTATGATTTTGATTATATTATTGATGTTAGATTTGTCAGTTAGTAATACTATATTGGTGAAGGGGATGGGATTGCACCACTCGCTTGTGAGCACCCTGCGATTTCACGATTTCCTTTTCACAGCGTGTTTTATTATGTTATATATATGCATGTTCGATATACTCTTTGTTCGTAGGTTGATAGGTACATGACATCGACTCCACCTGGTTTCAGAGGTTTGAGAGTGTCCATTGGCCAATGGTATTCGATTCAAAGATAGTAACGGGGTTTCCTTGTCAAACCACAACCTTGTCATAGTGTGTCGTTAGTTTGTGTCTGATATGTTGTTGGGTTATGTCATCTTTGATGTTTTAATCATTTATTATCAGTGGAAATTATATGTGGAAATTAATATTTAAGTGGTGGAAATGTTAAGTTATATATTTAAATTAAAATTGTTATTTAATTTAGTTAATTTAATTTTATTCATTTAGTAAATTGATTTAATTCTAGTGGTTAAATTTATTTTATGAGTAAACGAATTGATTAATTAAACTTATGTTGGGGAGTAAATAAATTAAATGATTAATGTTGTTTTGAAAAGTGTATGGAATTAAAAGTTTTAAATTCTTTTGAAAATAAATTATTAAAAGTTTTAAATTCTTATTGAAAATAATTTTTTAAAGTAATAAATTCTTGTTGAAAATAAATTTTGGTTTTAATTTAAAAAAAAAACAAAATATCCAAAAATGCATAAGAGGGAAATAACTTTGGTGGGTGAAGGATATTTTGGAAATTTGACTAAATTTGGGGAAAATTTATGGAAGATATTTTGATTTTGCTGGAGAATTTGTTGTTAAAAGAAATGAAGGTTTTCTTGTCTTATATAAATTTTTGGATTGGAAGTGAAAACTCTAGAAGGAGATCTGGAATTTTGGAATTCGCAAGGAAGCACAACATCAAATAGTTTTCTTCAGACTTCAGATCACAAGTTTTTTCTTGTTTTATTGTTTTGAAATTTTGGATTTTTAATTTTGAAAACTTGTTTGTAAACAAATTTGAAAACCTCTGTTGGAATCGTGAAAAAAAAAAAAGATTCTTGTAGGGAACAAACTCATACAACAAAAGAATTGAAATAGGAACAAAAAGAAATTAGAAAACTTCTGTTTTCGGAGTTGAAATTTTCTATATCAAATTAGAAATTAAATTTTTTTAAGAAAATTGTGCTTGAAAATGATTTGTTGTAGTTTTTTTGTTAAAAAGATTTTTCCAATTTATTGTAAAATGGAATTTTTTATATCTAGACCCATACATTTTGCATACAAAATTATATGTTTTATGTTGAGAAATTTTTTGGAATTTTTTTTTTTATAAAAAAAAATTATTGTCAAAAAAAAATCTCTGTTCTTGGAAATTACCAGAAATAGAGGATGTTGTGTTTTTTTTTAAAAAAAATAATAATAATACTAATAATAATAATAATAATAATAAATTATAATATTTGTTGGGGGGGCAGCTGTGGCTACATAGCCGCACCCCAGTGGAGGGCGTTGCTGTGAGCATCAATCCCCACACATAGTGGAGGGCGCTGCCACAGGCAGCACAACCTCCACCAGGGGAGGCTGGGTGCAACCAGGCTGCATCCTCCTCCTTTGGTAGATGGGGGTTTGACTTTTTATTAACTTTTATTTATTTATTTATTATATATATATAATATATTATATATAATATTTAATTATTATATATATAATATATATATATTATATATTAATTATTATATATATAATATATATTATATATATAAATATATATTATATTTTTATTATTATTATTTATTTAATTTATATAATATATATATTATATATTTTAAATATTTGGTTTTAATTAAATAATGGGATTATATTTATGAATGGAAATTTAAATAGATTTTAATATATATATATATATATATATATATTTAAATATAAATATATATAATTATATATTCATTAAATATATAGTTATATATATATGTTTATTTTTATATTTAAATATAGTTTTTATATAATGATTTTTATTATAGATGTGATGATGAGTACTTCATGATTATGTTGAGAAGAAGAAACAATTATTTATTTTAAAACAATATGCTCTGGATCATATAATTAAATGTTTATTATTAGTTAAGAGCAATTAGGGAATTACATATCTGGTTAAATTTTATCATTTGTTTGAAAGAGACATAGTTTAATTAGTTTTATTGCGGAAATAAAATATTGAATTTTATTAAAGGAAGTGGATTTAGGGAATCCAAAGTAGATCTAGTTCCTGTTAAATTGCTCTTTTAAATGTGATTTCTTCAGTTATCGCTTTGGGGGAAATTAATTAGAAGGGTTGTTAAGTCTTCTAGATGAGGTTTTTATTTAATTGTGTGGGTTGTCGTAATATGTTAGTCAACATTTGGATTTCCTTGGGTAGTGCATCTTAATGTATCTAGTTAGATACCCAGTTATGACAAACAAGATGTGTTGACTTTATGGCATGGATAGGGATTTAATATCCTTAGGTCACACCTGTGTACCCTTGGGTTGTGGAGTTATTCCACATGTTGTCTTAGAGGAATGGCTTGCAATGAGGGCCGACACACAAAGTGGTTCTAGGGAAAATCATTGTAAGTTAGTTAATCCAGTGATAACGCAAATAAACTGATTAGAGGAATAGGTAGTATCAAACACTTAATAAGATTAATTTTTCCTCGCTCATGGACACAAGGGCTTGTATAGACTTGGGATGGGACGAGAAGGCCTAGAATGGCAAGATCGTTATCTTGTATTTATGAGAGATAACTGATTTCACATTGGTTTGCATGAGGGGCCGGGAGTCATTAGAGGTTTCCAGGATATCCCAAGATGGGGGCCAGGACCTAGGAAGAATTACTCGGATAACACATGTAACATTGTGATGACACTTTTCCTAAGTCAGAAATATGTTTGTATCAGTGATGCAATTGATTATTTAACTTTAGAAGCATTTTAACCATTGTGTTAAGTGATGTTGTATTTGTATTTGATTCAGTTCAATTATGTACTAGCTTGTGTCTAGAGGTAGATGGTCTTGTCTAGGAATCCATGTTACTATCTCCTAGCTCGGGGGTTGGTCCTTCGGGTACCACATGGTTGGGTGGAACATGCACCTTACTCCATTGGGTTTTCTTCTTGTTTGTGTGGATGAGATTTTCAGTTGGAGAGCTTGTAGGATCCAGTTACTTTTTCAAGTTTCATGCATTTCAGTTGAATCTTGTAATTTATTACCCCTCATTTGTTATCATGGTTGAAGATGTATTATGTAACCATGCTTATTGGATTTAAGTCATTCAGGGAATGAGAGTTGTAATCTTATTGTTAAAATATGTTATTTGAAATCATGAGGTATCTCTTATTCTTTGATGTAATTTATCATGTATGTAATGTATGTGTTCTTAATTCCTTAAGTAATTAAATGTTATGGTTTCAATTCATGTTTTTTGTTGTTTTGGTTTTAAAGTAATCTCAATCTTGTAACCTTAGAGGTTGTTGGCAATTGGTAGTGAACTTGCATGTTAGTTGTACTTAAACAAAAAAAAAAAATTGCATTTGAGTAGTTATTTGCAACTTCCTCTAGGGTTGCGTGGTGGGGCGTTACAAAATGGATTCTTGGAATAGGAAAGAAATGCTTAGAATGAGCAAACATAAATTTGGAATGGGGAAACATATGCTCGAAATGGGGAAACAAATGCTCGAAACGGGAAAAAATGTATAGAACGAGCAAACAAAAATTCAGAACGAGGAAACGAATGCTCGAAATGGGTAAACAGGTACTCAAAATGATTGAATAGATGGTCAAATGGGTTGTTCATGGAGCAGGTTCACCTAGCTTGGGGTAGGTTCTCCCCTGTTCAGGGAAGGTTTTCCTATTTGGTGAAAAGATAAACAATTTTTGATTGAAACATGTTGAGACAGAGGGAAAGTTCGCCCATATTCAGAGTAGGTTCACTCTTGTTTAGGGTAGGTTCGCTTATTTGGTGAAAAGATATACATTTGTGACATAAACAGGCTAAGACAGAGGGCAGGTTCACCCCTGTTCATAGAAGGTTCACTGTTGTTCAGGGTAGGTTCTCTTGTTTGGTCAAAAGATAGATAATTTTGACAGAAACAGGCTGAGGAATGACTGAGACAGAGGGCAGGTTCGCCCCTGTTCAAGGCAGGTTTTCCCCTGTTCAGGGTAGGGTTGCCTCTGTCAACAAACCTAAACTTGACTTCGGTGAAAATGGCTATGGAAAAGGACTAAAAACATAACAAACAATAAGCAGAAGGTAAGGATGACTTGACTCAACAAAAGTTCACTACTTTCACACAAAAAAAAAGGTTCAAATAGCACAATCCTAAGATTAGTATGAAGGGTATGGTCAACACAGTCCTCTTACTAGGATGAACAAGGAAACTAGGGAGTCTTCGATATACACTCAGTACATGAGGCACAAAATGTGAACACCAGCCTATTCCAAGTGTGAGTCGGGAACCCCAACGAGATACTAAAGGCTTAGACCAATTCTTCACATTTATCTAGGTATCACCCTAGCTTCGATGCTCTGCCAGACATGACGTGACTAGATTGGGGTACAAATTTTTCTCTCCCCCTTTGTATACCTTGTTGGTATGCATGGTTAGGATCGTCTATTGGGGTGATGAAATTCCCAAGCAGGTCCCACTAAAAAGAGAACACTAACTGTTTTCGGCTACTCCCCAGGCTCATATGAAGTGTAGGGGGAAAGCGTGAATGAGATAGTGCCTCTTGGGTGACACAAAGAACTTTCAAACACAACAAACAATATTTTGACTCCCCTTAGTTAAACTATGTGCCCAATATGAAAATAACAAGTAAAAAAACTAACTAATAACTGGGCCCCTTCATCCTGCAGCAAATACGTTAGAAGTTTTATTCTTGGGTCTTCAACAAGCATGAAACAAGCTGCACAAAATATTATTAAAACCTTACACAATCACCAACAGGACAAGTTAGAGGGTTAGTATTAATCAAAATGATAGAAAACAGACCCTAGAAATAAATTTTAAGGCATTGTTTTACCTCATAAAATCCTCTATTTAGGGCAGGTTCGCCCCTGTTAGGGCATGCTTTCCCCTTTGTAGGATAGGTTCGCTCGTTTGTAGAAAACATAGAAGAAACTTGGGTTCTGTTGCTCAGAGGGGTGACTCTATAGGGCATGGTCGCCTTTGTTTAGGTCGGAGTTGGCTGTCTTGGGGTAGGTTCACCCCTATTCAGGGTAGGGTCACCCCTGTCAGGAACAAGTTCACCTATGTGTGACCTGAACCTACAAAATATTAAAAAAAACAAACGTAAAAGAAAAAGGACCCATCTGTGGGTCCCACCGGGCATGCCAAAAATGTGATTAGTGAAGTTTTCCTATCCTAAGTGGTGCAAAATAGAATGCAAAAAGATGGAAAAAACACTAAAATACCTCAAGAGAGGCCTATGTTAAACCAAACAAAACAAAGATAAGAAAATCAGATTATACCTTGTAAGAGTTGTTCCTTGGTTGGCCCTTTGGTGATTGATGTTTTCTATGCTCCTTGATGGCAAAGTGTGATGCAAATGGACTGAAAACGAGCTAAATGAGATGAGGAATGCAATGGAGGATGTGGGTAGTTGGATTGATGAATGCAAATGCAAAATGATGGAATCTTGAAAGTATGCAACAATGGAGGTTTTCTTGAGTGCAAGAATGCAAGTGTGAGAATATGAGAGCTTGAATTGCAAAATGTGTAAATGCCTAATGAATGAAAATGAAAGAAAATATTTCATTTTAAGGGAGATTTCTCTAGAGAATTGGAATGTTGATATTTTTCCAACATGGGAAAGATGAAGGGTTGTGGTGAGTTGAGGACTCACAATCCCTCACATCTTGCCATGTGGAGGATGAAGTGTCACAAGGACAAATGAGTTAGAAAAGGGAAATTTGAGGTGGAGGTACTTGCAAGTACCTTGGGATGAGGAGAAGATTTCCTTAAAAAGAACTTATTGTCCCCATGTGGGAAGGATGTTGACATGTGAGGAATTTTAGAATTCCTCACAGATCATCATGGGGAAGAGAGTTGTTGGAGGAATAAATGTGAATTTTAAATTCACATGATTGGAAGGGGAAAAGTGGTTGAGATAATAAATTTGAATTTTAAATTCACATGAGGAGCACCTTGTGGATAAGACAAGGTTCTTATGGAGGAAGCTGAAAAGTACTTTGTGGATAAGACAAAGTCCTTATAATGGAAGGTTCTTGACTCCATGTGAATGATGTGACAAGTGAGGAGTTCTAGAACTCTTCACAACTTGTACGGGGAAGAGGAGAGTCTTGGAGGGATAAATGTGAATTTTAAATTCACATGGGGAAGAGGGTCTAGGATAAATGTGGGAATTGTGAAGGTTGACCAAAAAGGTATGCTAAATGTAGCAAAGGTATTAGATTAAGGTTGTGCAAACAAGTGATTAAGAATATTAATGAGGGATTAGAGGCAAGTGGACAAATATGGAGGATGTGACATTAATCATGATTAAAGGTGTGCACATCCTAATCATGAATTAATTAGATTAACCTAGATTAGAAGAAGGTTATGGAGGATGTTACAAGAAGAGAGAAAAGAGAGGAATTTAAAATTGATTTAAATTCCAAAAGGCTAAATGACTAGATTACATAAATTGATGTATTTATTTAATTTAGAGAAAGGATGAAAGGTAAGGTATTCAATTGGAAAATTAAATACTTTAGGAACCTTAGAGAAAGGGGAAATATTAATTAAATAAGTTATTTAATTAATATTGATAAAGTAGATGATGAATAAAGAGGATGAATTTGACCATATGGGAGTGGTCAAATTTGAATGTCTATAGAAATAATGGAAACAAATAATCAATAAATAAAATAGTAATAAAGCACATTTCCATAAAATTGTACATCACATGCACTATGTGACTTTGCTAAAGTCACCCAAGGGGAGTATGGGAATAGTGGTCTCAAACAACATAAAAAATATATAAAGTGAAGCATGCATAGTCATGGTGGTCTCAAATCACATAATATTAAAATAGTAACCGTATCTTGAATAACAAGCATAGTCCCACACAACCAAGGACTTTCTAAATAGCCAATCCATAAATCCTCTACCATGAAATATCCCATATGCAAGTCACCTGTAATTATTTCATGGTCCAAATTTGTACATCATATATCATACTAGCCACTAGTACTTGTCGCTAAACTACCACTATTACTACCATGTTCCATTACCTTTTTCCATTATATTACTTCCCTTTTCCTCTTAATACAAGTTTTTGTGCAACTAATTGTTAATCCAAGTATGTTCCTGTAATTGTGAACTCTTTATTCCATAATTTAACTTGATGAAAATTGCTTCAAATTTTTCCCTAATGATTTGTATTTGATACAAGCTTACCCATATGTTTGTTGATTGGATCCCAATGCTATCAATATCCAATATTTTTAAGGGTTGCTTAACTGTCATACCCTTGAAGTACTAATACTGACCAACAGTGAGTAGAAATCAATTTAAACCAAGGAACATCATAGATCATCCTCAACTTGATAGGGTACCAAATATCAAGGTTAGGCTTGCACTATGATGCAACAAGTGTGGTTCTCATATGTGGAGTAGGTTAGGATCACATCCAAGGGAAACGATGGAGTTCCCCCTTAGGGTTGTCTCATCCCTCAACCTCTATTTACACTAGCAAGCATCTCAATCCTAAAGGGGATCCGTACACTAGGGGTACACATTTAACATACGAACATGACTTACACAAAGAATTACTTCACATTTCACTTAGTAGGCACACATTTACACATATAATGTTTACTTTATTTCACAATTAACTGACTTACATAATGGGTCATCACAAAGGGTATACAGAAGGGTTCATACTTGACATCCCTCACCCTTATCCCAAGTCAGATACCCTATATATTATACTTGGGGCATAACACATTTTCTAGTTTTTTCACTTCACATGTCATTACACAATACACTTTATGAAATTCACCATATTATAGAACAAGAGAAATGCACTTAAACATATTCTTTTTTTTTTAGATAGTATTCACTTCTCATCTCAATTTTGGAAACATCTACTAACTTTTCATAAGTAAAAGAAACCACTAGAAGATATGCAACTATAGCTTAACAATACATAGCTCACCACACTTCTCATATTACTAAGTTAGTGTTTAACATCATTTAATACCAAGATTGGTTCTGTATATTTTTCCATACACTTCTTCCTCTTTTACTCAACTATGTTTTTTATGTTCCTAATATATTAATGCAAGTAATTCCAATATATTTTCTACCACATGCTAAAAAATATTTCCTACTTAATAAGGAAGATAGCTAACCATTTTCGTTGAACATCACAATGCATGAAACATATGGCAATCATGGAATAGTAATTCTCACAACTTATTAATATGTTTTTACCAATCTTGCACTTCACTATTTAAGGTTGAATCACTTAGTCACATGTTATAGTCATCATTTTTATCATCACCATTCCATCTATCCTCAATGAGAAAATATACCTAAATTTTTTTAGTACCTTTATGTTTTCTCCATTGTATTCATGTGTATATGATTTTCCATAAATAAGTACTAACCAACACATAACATGAGTTTCTTTTTTTTTCTTCTATTTAAATTTCCCAACAACCTAATATATCGTGAATCATACATAGTTCATTACTCAATTTATAGATTCTAGATTTTGACATGTATACAACCTTCAAGGTTAGAAATGAATTGAATACATTATTACTTTCTTTAGGACATGTATCCTTTCTTATTTTGGCACTAACAAGCATTTAATCCTTAGCTTATTTATAAGAACAATAGTAATAGCATGTGCCCTAGATAATGTTTTAATCTTCGAATTGTTACTTTGACAAGGTCGCTTCACCAATATTTTATGTTTAATTATAATGAAATAATTTAATTCCATGTCTATGGAACCTCATAGATATATCTTAATTGAATCTTTCTATGCATTCACCCTTGGCTTGAATCTTAGTGATCACTTTGTTTTGCTTGTTGTTTACTCTTTTAACAACAAAACAAAAGTGTTGGGTGTTGTTAAAATTCTATTAAGTTTACTAGGTTTCCATTTGTTCTGCAAAAGTGTTTAAATGAATTTAAAGTACCACCCTTTAATTCCAAGTAAAATCCAATTTTACCCCTTTTAAAAGTAGGATTTACCATACAATGTAAGGTTTCAATCATTAGTTGATGTTCTTAATCATGCAATGTTACCTACCAACCATAAGTTGACTCACCTTATAAATTTAAGCATTGAATAGCAAGAGTCTTTCTTATGTTGAATCATAATCTAAATAAGTCTTAGGAGACTTATGTGGTGATGATGTCTGAAGTACAAGTGGAAGATCAATTCTAACACTTCATTATAGAACCAAGGATAATGTAATTTCAAAGTTACATCCTCAATTACTTCTTTATCCATTCTCTAATTAACACAAGAGGTGTTTCAAATGCATACATGATGAGAGTTATGATATTTTTAGAATGATACACATGTTGAACACATAGCTTATTCATAGGTGAAACTTATGGAAAGCTTACATGAATAACCAAGGTTTGCAACATGCTAGGCATATTTGTGTGTAAATAAATTCTTCATTTTAAGGTTACTTGAGGGAATTTTAGAAAGTTCTTAGTACCACCTTCTTAGGTTGAGCTAATATTTCTTAATTAAGTTGCCTCCAATTTTGATGCTAATCTCGTCTTTATCATTTTTGATTAAATAACCACGATTTTCAATTTAAATCTTACCTAAGTCCCACTAGGAGGAAACAATAACTAATCTGTAAACACTCCCTTATATTTTATAAGCTTGAACTAAATGATTTCCTTTCTAAATTTGAACTATACAATAATTTATTTTATTATTCAAGAGTATACTTTACTATCCACATCAATTCAAATAATTCAACTTTTCTATCAACATCATTAATGCCATTTTGATGGAATAATTTAGCTTCCTTTAATAATAGATATTGTAGTGTATCATATTATTTCACTAACTCATCAAAATCCCTAATAAACATATTTAACAATAATATCTACCTTTTTAAAGTTCAAGAGAGGGGCATCAATAGTGACAGGTTCTATAGGCATCCAAATTTGACCACTCCCATATGGTCAAATCCATCCTCTTTATTCATCTACTTTATTGATATTAATTAAATAAATTATTTAATTAATATTTCCCCTTTCCCTAGTGGATGATATCAGAATCGTAATCATCTAGCATCCTCATCTCCTCATCTCCTTCCTCTCCTCTTCTCTCTTTCTCACTCAATTTCCAGGTGTGCAAATGAATAATAGTAATTTATAAAATTACTATATATAAGTTTTTCCCTCCATTTTTAGCTTTTTTAAGTGAAGGGTATTTTTAGCTTTTTATTTAAACCTATTTTAATTCAACTAATCCTCTAACTTCCTAGGGCCACCATTTGTGCACTGTGTTTCTATTTTTTTTCGTTCAAAAGCTTATCATTTTCTGCCATTCCTTTGTCATGGTCGTTCCCTTGCAAGATTGGGGCATCTCCTTTCATTTCCCTCCATTTGAATAGCTTAGGAAACTTCTCCCATGTTGGGGCATCATTTTATGGTTGCTTCCTCTATAGAGTCATATGCATTTTTCTTTTTCTTCGAAACAATGTTATTATAACAATATTTCGAAGAGGGGTAAAATGTAGACATCCAAATTTGACCACTTCCATATGGTCAAATCCATTCTCTTTATTCATCTACTTTATCGATATTAATTAAATAAATTATAATTAATATTTCTCCTTTACCTAAGGTTTCTAAAGTATTTAATTTTACTATTAAATAATTTTCCTTTCATTCTTTTCTCTAAATTAAATAAATACATCAATTTATTTAATTTGGTCATTTAGCCTTTTGGAATTTAAATCAATTTTAAATTCCTCATTTTCTCTCTCCTTGTCACCTCCTCCATAACCCTCTTCTAATCTAGATTAGTTTAATTAATCCATGATTAGGATGTTCACACCTTTAATCAAGATTAATGTTGCATCCTCCATATTTGTCAACTTGCATCTACTCCCTCATTAATCTTCTTAATCACCTATTTGCACAACCTTAATCTAATCACATGCCATCTTTAGCATGTACTCCAAGTCAACCTTTCATAAGTGTTTTCCTTTTTAAGCACTTGACCTCTTCCCCATGTGAATTTAAAATTCACATTTATTCATTCAATGCATTTTTCTTTCCCATGCAAGTTGTTGGGAAATTCTAAATTCCCTCACTTGTCACATCAGTCACATGGGACAAAGGCTTCCTTTATATGGGCCTTGTCTTATCCACAAGGTACTTTTCAACTTCCTTTATAAGGACCTTGTTTTATCCACAAGGTGTTTCTCATCATGTGAATTTAAAATTCACATTTATTCTCCCAACCACTTTTCCCTTCCAATCACGTAAATTTAAAATTCACATTTATTTGTCCAACAACTTCTCTCTTCCCCATGATGATGTGTGAGGAATTCTAAAATTCCTCACATGTCAACATCCTTCCCACATAGGGACAAGAAGTTATATTTTGAGGAAATATTCTTCCCATCCAAAGGTACTTGCAAGTACCTCCACCTCACATGTCCCTTTTCCAACTCACTTATCCTTGTGACACTTCATCCTCCAGATGGCAAGATGTGAGGGCTTGTGAGTTCACAGCTCACCACAACTATTCATCTTGCCTATGTTGGCAAGATCTTGACCGTCCATTTCTCTAGAGATTCTTCCCTTCAAATGAAAGGATTTCTCTTAATTGATTCATTCATCACATTCACATTTTCAAGCTCAAGCTCTCACACTTGCATTTTCCTTCACAATCACCATTGTTACACTCTTGAAGCTCATATTGCATACACTTGCATACATCAATCCAACTACCCACATCCTTCATTGCATTCCACATCAAATTTGCATCACTTTGGATGTCATTTTAGTCCATTTTTCCATCAAGGAGCACAAATAACATCAACTATCAAAGGGCCAACCAAGGAGCAACTCATACAAGGTATAAATCTGTTGTTTTTCATCTTTATTTTGTTTGAGTTTAACGTAGCCCAATCTTGAGGTGTTGAAGTGTTGTTTTCCTTATTTTGCATTATGTTTTTCATCATTTAGGATAGGTAAATAATACTGCTCACATTTCTAGCATGGCCGATGGGACCCACAAATGGGTATTTTTGCTTTCACGTTTGTTGTTGTTTGATATCTTGTAGGTTTAGGTTACATAGAGGCAACTCTACAATAGACAGGGGCGACCTTGTTCTGAATAGGGGTGTCCCTACCTTAGGATAGGCGAATCTACCCCAAGACAGGCAACCCCAACCTGAATAGAGGCAACCCTGCCTTGGAGAGTCGCCCATCTGAGAGACAATAACAAAATTTATTCCTTGTTTTCTGCATAGAGGTGACCTTGCCTTGAACAGGGGTGAACCTTCCCTAAATAGGGGTGAACCTACCCTAATAGGGGTGAATCTATCCTAAACAGTAGTGTCTGCGAGGTAAAACAATGGTTTAAAAGTCATTTCCAGAGTCTATTTTCTATTGTTTTGATTAATAATGACCCCCTAACTTGTCTTGTTGGTGATTGTGCTAGTTTTTACTAACATTTGTGCAGCTTGTTTCATACTTGTTGAAGACTAAAGGATAAAACTTCTAACATATTTGTTGCAGGATGAACGGGCCTAGTTATTAGTTAGATAGTTTGTCTTTCATTTTTCATACTACTTAGGCACATAGTTTTAAGTAAGGGGAGTCAAATATATTTTGTGTTATGTTTGTAAAGTAATCTATTGGTGTATATAATCCCCTTGCACCATTTGAAAATCCTGGGTGATGAAAAATTGTAGCCTACTTTTTCCTTTGTGTTTCCTAAGGGGCACTACATTGTTCAAGCTTTCCCCTTGCACTTTGTCTGAGCCTGGGGAGTAGCCAAAAATAGTTAGTGTTCTCTTTGTAGTAGGACCTGCTTGGGGATCTCATCACTCCAAGGGACGATTCCAACCACACATACCAACGGGGTATATAAAGGGGGGAGAGCCAAAGATGTACCCTAATCCAGTCACATCGTGTTTGGCAGAGCATCAAAACTAGGGTGATGCCTAGATAAGATGTGAAGAGTTGGTCTAAGCCTTCAGTATCTCCTTGGGGTTATCGAATCATGCCTGTGACATGTTGGTATTCATAGTTGTGCCTCACGTACCGAGCATATATCGAGAACTCCCTAGTTTCCTTGTTCAGCCTAGTTAGAGGACTGTGTTGGCCATACCCTTCATACTAATCTTAGGATTGTGCTTTTTGAACTATCTTTTTTGTGTGAAACCAGTGAATTTATGTGGAGACAAGTCAACCAAGTTACCTTTTTCTTACTATTTGCTATATTTTTGGTCTTTTTCCATAGTCGTTTTCACCTAAATCAATTTCAGGTTTGTTGATAGATGTGACTTTTCCTTGAATAGGGGTGACCCTGCCCTGAACAAGGGTGACCCTACCTTCTGTCTCAATCCTTTCTTAGCCTATTTCTATCATAATTTCTTATCTTTTCACCCAACATGTGACCTTTCCCTCAATAAGGGTGACCCTATCCTGGGTGGGGTGATTTTTCACCTTGAACAACCAGTTTCGCCTTCCGTTCAATCATTTGAAGCACCCGTTTACCTATTCTAAGCATCCATTTCCCCATTTTAACCATCTATTTACTCATTCTAAGTACTTGTTTCCTCATTCTGAGTACTCATTTTCTTGTTCTAAGTACCCATTTCCTCATTCTGATCATCTGTTTACTCATTCTGAGTAATCAGTTCCTCGTTCTGAGTATCTATTTTCCCATTCTGAGCACTAGTCTCCCTATTCCCAACATCTCTTTTCCCATTTTGATAGTCTGTTTGATCCTCTTTTCTGATTTAGACAAGTCTAAAAGTCAATTGGGTGACCCTGACCTCAACTTGGGCGACCTTGACCTGAACTTAGGTGAACTTGACCTCTAGATAGGTGACCTTTACCTTAAGTTGGATGAACCTAACCTCCATTTAGGAAAATTTGACCTCTAGATAGGAAAACCTGACCTCGAGATAGATGGCCCTGAGCTTAGGTTGGGCGAACCTAACCTCCAATAGGGCGAACCTGACCTCTAGTTGGGAAAACATGACCTCTAGTTAGGTGACCTTGCCCCTTAGTTGGGCGATCTTGCACCTTGGTTAGACGAGTCTAATCTTTATCCAGTCATTATGCATCTTTTGTTCACCCATAATTTGCATCCGCATCATTTGAATCATATAGGTACATCATAAAGCATCTCTAGGTTGCATATCCATCATCATTTTCTCAATCCAAATCCTCTAAAAATTTTTTGAAGTTATTATCCAAATTGAACTAGGTGCTTGAAATTGTTTGTCGTCCATCTTGAGTCAGTCATCCTCTTCAGCCCTATCAATCCACTTCCATCTCAAGTTGGATTCAATGCCACAATCATCTACCTATCCTTAAGCCGATGAATCGACACCTTAAGTTACCTAGGGTGATCTCTGAACTTGGTTTAGAATCCCTTACATCGTCCAATGTTATCCAATCATCCAAACTTATCAATCATTTCATCAATCAATCTTATCCAATCTAATCCAACCTAATCCTTGTCCAATCATCCAATCTCATCCTTATCAAATCATCCAATAAGCTCATCCATTATCCAATCTAATTAATCATTCAATAGTCATTTAGGTCATCTCTACATTGCATCTTAGAGTTTAATCACATTTTAGTTACATAGTAGTTTTTCACTTTCATGCCTATTCATACTCGATCACAAGCTAAGAAACAAATGGCCAAACAACAAGCCCAAGGATCCCACCTGAATAACCCTCAAGATCCTAACAATGCTACAAACATCCCACAAGGTCCCAACAATGGTGCAAATATCCCTCAAGATCCCAATAATGGTGCATCGTCACAATCCAATACTGACATCCAAAACATCTCACCACCCCGAGATGACAATATGGTCCATTAGCCTGAAGTTACCATTGACGAATACCTAAGCAATCCTAGTAATGTTTAGATGAAAGATCACCTCCTCAATGAGTGTGGGGATAAGATTCTGGCTACTCTGATCATGAAAGGAGTCAAACCACTACTTGATTTCAATATGTCACACTATACCAACACCCAGTCCCTGCCTACATCATAAAATATGGAGACCTCACAAAATGTTCCAAGAAATTTGTATGTTCTTGAAGGTCCACCTATAGAGAATTGGTATCATCCTAAGTTCAGAAATGCTATGATACATCAAGTCACCACTTATCCTTGCCTCTCATCCATAGCCTCTACAACACCACCTAATAATAATGACCCCTATGCCTATTTCATGCCATAGAACATTCTGTCTACTCCACCATTCCCACCTCACCATCTTGGTCAACCACCTATCAATGTTAGGGGTGCTTTAATCCTTGCATTAATGCCACCTCCAGGATCTGCACCCACCGGTAATATACCATAGCTACCTCAAGGTAACATCCCTGCATTTCAAGAGCCTCCCGTTAATCCTCATCAATCCACTATGATGCAAGCACCACCACAACACACTGATGTCCCTTCGCAAGCACTGCCACAACATGGTGTTGTTAATGTTGTTTCATCTCAACCACCTCATCAACAACCTTCGTAGTAGAATGTCACTATCCTGTAATAGAACGTCACCATTCCACAACAAAACATTTCAATTCCTCAACAACACATTGCCATTCCTACACAACCCCCACATCAAGTTATGCAAATCACATCGTATCTTCCGCAACCACCCCATGGTGCTTCTACAATAGTCCCACAACAACATCACATCCCATCCCACAGCCACCACCACAACAACAACCACCCCAACATACACACATTCCTATGGAAATGCAACACAATCCTCTCAAACAATATCTCTACCATCTATCTAACATGTACATTGCTTATGTTGCTACATCTAACTCCAATCCAAATATCCATGTGGCCTCTCAGAATCCACCATGGACTCAACTGCCACTTTACACTAATCACCCACAATCACATGCAAATCCTTACCAACATTCATCTAATCCACAACCACCTCCATATACTACACAACAACCCAATGTTGTGTACAATTATCAAGCCAATCCATACTACACTCAACAACAGCCTTCATACCAATAGGGTGCTCAACCCACCTCCTACTATCAACAACAACTACCTTACTAGCAAGGGGCTTCCATGTCATCATACTACCAAGCTGCTATGCAATATCAATGAGGTGTTCCGTCCACCTCATACTACGAACAACGACCACCCTACCAACAAGCGGCTTCCACCTCTAACCATCAAAATCCATCATCCTCCTATCCACTTTATATCAATCCACAATCTGCTTACACCAATCAGTACCAACAAACACCTCCATATACACCTCAACCTGCTTATGATCCAATTTCTTTGACACCATCCACATCATATTAGTAGTATCCTTCCTACAATTAGCCTAATCCATCCAGCCCAACTCCCACAACACCTATCAACCAAGATCTGGAAGAATTCAAAGTTGCGCTGAAGGATTTACAAGAAGGGGCCGATAAACAATCGTTCAAGTTTAATGACATTTGTCCCTATCCATTCAATCCCTCTGTTTCATTGGTTCCTTTCCTGAAAATTTTGGAAATTATAAAATTTGATAAATATAAAGGAATCAAAGATTCTAAGACTCACATCGAAGAGTTCTATGCCCACTGTCAAGAAGTTGTGCATAATGAGAATAACCTGATGAGATTGTTCCCTAGGAGTTTACAGGGAATAGCTCTTGACTAGTTTATGGGTCTTAAGAAAGGATCTATCAAGTCCTTTGCACAACTTTTAGAAGAGTTTGTCTCCCACTTCTCCTTCAATTTGGAGAAGGATATTGACACCTTAGATCTCTTGAAGGAAAAGAAACGTGAGGGAGAAACCTTTGCAAGCTATCTTCAAAGATGGCGAGATCCATCCAGTTGCATGAAAGCCTCACTAAGGGAAAAGGACATGGTACCTTGTTCATCGAGAATTCCCATCCGAACATGGCCCATAACTTTAGAATCCATTGTGTCATGACCTTTTCTAAAATCATGAAGAAAGGTCCTATTGTTGATAGAGCCCTCATTGCCAAAGGGCTAGTCAAAATATTTAACTCTGATAGAGAGAAATTATCTGGAGACAAGCCCCATTATTGGAAAAAAAAAAAATGTTGTTAATGATGGTGTCACTGACACTAAACATGTCCAAGTGGCCAATGCTTCCCAGAAGCAACAATATCCTCCTCCTTAACAACCAATGCCTAATGCCATATTAGTGCCTCAAGGGGCACCTTGTCCATCCCAACAATCCAATAAAAACAATCAAGGGGGTAACAAGCATCAATTCACTTAATTAGGAGAACCCCTATGTGTCTTGTTTAATAGGCTCATGCAAGCCAATTACCCGATTAAATATCCTATAACTAAACCCCTGGATGAATCCAAACCTAAACCAAATTGGTTTAAGGAAAATGAATATTGTGAATTCCACAGGATTAAAGGGCATACATTAAATAAGTGTCAAGGTTTGAAAACATACATCCAAGATCTTATAGATTGGGGTG
Source organism: Sequoia sempervirens (assembly GCA_007258455.2). Lineage (NCBI taxonomy): Eukaryota > Viridiplantae > Streptophyta > Pinopsida > Cupressales > Cupressaceae > Sequoia > Sequoia sempervirens. The sequence goes on along the minus strand of VDFB02338714.1, from coordinate 4,242 downwards.
ACATACATGTGGATGCCAACATAGCACCATTGTCCAATGCTCAATTGTAAATATATCAAAATGTTTTCCCTAAAAATAATGAAGGTCCTAGCATGTCAAACTCAAACCTAGGACCTAGCAACAACAATAAATAGAATAACAACACCAACAACATCAGTTACAAAAATGTGCCACTTAACTATGAAGGTCTCATCATGCACATCGAACAAGTGGAACCACATGTATCTATGATACACGTAAAAGGAAAGGATCCTTAGTGTGCTATTGTCACCCATCAAACTTGCATCATAGTCCCTAGAGCCTCCACATCCACCCAGCCACAACCTATGAATTCTCAATATAACATTCTTGACAATCTAGGAAATACATCGACACAAATATCCATTCCGTATTTGCTTAAGTCTTCTCACACACACCAAGAAATCCTAAATAAGGCCTTATGGGACACCCAAGTCCCTAATGACATAGACCCTACCCAATTCTAGACACTGGTAGGGCACCTCTCAACAACTTATCAACTAGGTTTTATCCAAAATGACATGCCCTGCATTGACTCTAATCATAACCATCCCCTCCATCTAGAGGTCCTAGTAAATCATCATAAAGTAAAGAGATAATGGTTCTTCCCTAAACCTTTGTACATTGAAATTCATAAAATAGGTAGGATACACCCATGCTAATTTAAATAATGAAGTCATCACAATCAAGGAATATGATAATGCAGAATGTGATTTTGAAGGAACAATATGTCTTCCAATCCAGGTTGGGCCAGTTGTGTAATATACTACATGTCATGTCCTTGATCTAGAATTACCATATAACCTCCTCCTCGACTATTCATGGATCCATGCCATGCAAGCCATTCCATCCACATACCATCAATGTCTAAAACTCCCATTCAATGGGGTATAAGTTACCATACACGTGGATCCCCAACCATTTGAATATTGTCATGCATTAGAAGGTTCTTTTCCTCATTCTCACTATTGTCCTGGAGTAGAAATGGGACCACCACAGATGTCATCATCCCACTCATCTACCACCACATTAGCCACCACTTCATCCACTCCATAATCCACATATGGTTCCACCCTTACTAAAGACCAGATCATTTACAAGGGATGTGGTGAATATGAAATGTGCACAACTTTGAATGTGGAAACTATGCCACCCTCACCACACACATATGGCCAACCTTCGCAGTCTACACTGAAACAAGAAGACAAGAATATCACTTTGAGATCCAAGAATGTGGGAACCAATACTTACTGCTGTCCTAGGTTAAGACAAGATGCACCAAAATATGACATAATCCAATGGGTCTACCGTGAGGAACCTGATCCATCCCATCCTTTGAAAGAATATTTCCAGGAGAACTATCCTTGGCCCTCTAAGTTTGTAGAGAAGTACAATTATTAGGGGAGAGGCCTTGGCACCAAAGAGAAAGGAAGGAAACACCATATTGAGGCTACAATAAGACCAAGATGCTCAGGCTTGGGTCATGACACAAAACAAAAGGGACCTATAGCATCATCTAGTGCCTCTAATAATGTTAGTGAGAGCAACAGTCTCCTTGAAGATATACCAAAGGAGGAATCCATCATACACGCATATAATGATGTAGATCACACTGACCTCTCTTCCATGTTCGACTGCTTACACATCTGCACCATTAGCCTATCCCTTAAACATCCTAAACTTATAGACTAGAACCTACATGGTAACACACCCCTTGATACCTTTCCTACAATGGATCAGTACATACATCTTATGGGATTGGGGGAAGATGAACAGCCTAACCACAAAAGTAAAAAGAAACAAAATAAAAAAAAGGTCACCTAGAAAAAACCTTCTTGAGGCACTTCTTGACCTAGAAATAGTAAAAAAAAAGGGTGTATCTAATAGTGAAAACCTCGACGAGGTGCTAGAATATGGGGATGTTCATCTTCCCCTTGTAGGAACTTAGCTCTCTGAATAATCATCCATTCTGATAGAAGAAACACATGAAATAAATTTGGGAATTGGAGAGGATCCCAAAATTACATATGTAGCCAAAGCATTGTCAGAGCAAGAATATTCTACCATCACCAAGCTTATCAAATAAGGCATCATCAATTTTGCATGGACATATAAAGACATGCCAGACCTTGATCCTGCTTTAGTAATACATCACCTCGACACACGTCCTGATGCCAAACCTATTAAGAAAAGCTCTAGAAAATGCACCCCCAAGTGGATCTACTGGCTAAGAAATAACTGGAGAAGCTATTGGATGCTGGATTGATAAGGCCCATTGACTATTTAGAATGGATCTCCAATGTAGTGCCCGTAGCCAAACCAAATGGCGCTATTAGAGTTTGCACATATTTCCATGACCTCAACAAGGCTTGTCTCCAAGATGATTTTCCTTTTCTGAACATTGACATGTTGGTTGAACTCACTGTAGGCCACGAGATGCTTTCCCTCATGGATGGTTTCTTTGGATTTAGATTAGAATTGAACCTAAATACCAACATGAAACAAATTTCACTACACCATGGGGCACATTTTGCTATAATGTCATGCCTTTCGATCTTAAAAATGTTGGGGAAACCTACCAACAAGCTATGACCATTATCTTCCATGATCTCATTCACATAATAATGGAAGATTATGTTGATGACCTGCTAGGGAAATCAAGAACAAGGGAGGAATGCCCTGTGGTACTCAAGAAGATCTCTAAGAATATAGAGTAGTATAAGCTAAGGCCAAATATGAAGAAATGTGTCTTTGGGGTCACATAAGGAAAACTATTGGGTTTCATTATCTCTCAAAGAGGTATAGAAGTCGATCCAACAAAAGTCAAGGAAATTATGGATATGCCTCCACCACATAATCTCAAACAGTTAAGGATCCTTTAGGGTAAGTTGTAATCCCTCCAGTGGTTCATTGCTCAATTAGCCAACAAGTGTCATTCATTCACTCATCTCTTGAAGAAGGACAATGATTTTAAGTGGACTCAATAGTGTCAACTCGACTTTGAAAAAATCAAGGAGTATTTGGCTCACCCACCAATCCTTATGCCACCAATTCTTGGTAAGCCACTCCTATTGTACATTTTTGCTACTTCAGTGGCAATGGGAGCATTGCTGGCACAACACGATGAGTCATCAAAGGAAACATCAATCTACTAGATTAGTTGAACCCTTGTGGCTTATGAACTTAATTATTCCCCAATGGAAAAATATTTCCTAGTTGTGGTTTTGAGTTTGCGAAATCTCTGACATTACATGCTCAGTCATCCAATAAATCTCATCTCCAAGGTTAATCCACTAAAATACTTGTTATTAAGAACAACTCTAACTAGTCACATGGCCAAGTGGGTCATGCTATTAAGTGAATTTGATATAGAATATGTGGATCAAAAAGCTATTAAAGGACAACTGATAGCTGATCAGTTAGCAGATGCTCCCCTGGTGGATGCCTATCCTCTAACAACTAAATTTCTTGATGGAGTATTTGCAATAACAGAAGTGGCCACATGGACACTTTACTTTGATCGGTCATACACACATAATGGATCAGGTGTAGGAATATTGCTCGTCACCCCCCGAGGGGATTATAGACCAAAGTCATTTAGATTTTCCTTCCAGTGTACAAATAATATAGCTAAATATGAAGCTCTCCTTACTGGCCTCTGAATTGTAATCCAATGGCATATCACCCACCTAAGAGTTTTTAGTGATTCTCAATTAATCAAAAAACATGTCAACGATGAGTTTCTCATAAAAGATGATAAGCTACTGCCCTACAAATGCATGGTTGATGAATTTAAGAAGTATTTCACTTCCATACAGTTTGATCAAATTCCAAGAGTCTAGAATAAAGCAGCAGATGCCATGGCTACCATTGGCTCCTTAATTGACATGCCCAAAGATAAAACATAATGTGAGTTCCTCATTGAACAACTTTTAATCCCCACATATGATATCTTAGAGAGTGAGATGGTGTGTGACATTGTAGATCCTATGTCTCCTTGGTACCATGATATCTACACCTACCTTCGCGACAATATCCTACCTCCCGATCTCACATGCAATCAAAGAAAATATTTCATCCAATGAACATCCCATTACATAATCATAGGTGATACACTTTACTAATGTGGGTATGATGGAACCCTCCTCTGGTGTCTGAATGAGATTGAAGCCCACACTATGTTAACGTAAGTACATAGTGGTTTATGTGGGGCACACTCAAATG